>BGPR01000014.1:179293-230153 GCA_013235015.1 Araneus ventricosus
GTTTTTTGCTTCCACTTTTCCAGTCGCTTCAGTCTATGTTTCTAAAATACAATTTATTTACTAATTTATTAATTGGTCTTATACTATTTTTATCATTTGGTTTCATACTATTTTTATTATTTGGTATTATACTATTTTTTTTATTTGGTCTTATTTTATTATTTTTTCATTTTTTTGTTTTTTGCTTCCACTTTTCCAGTCGCTTCAATCTATGTTTCTAAAATACAATTTATTTACTAATTTATTAATTGGTCTTATACTATTTTTATTATTTGATCTTATACTATTTTTTTTTTATTTGGTCTTATATATTTTTTATTTTTTATTTTTTTATTCCACATTTCTAATTGCTTTATTTTGCAAGTTATTACTTTAATTCATTTTAATTTCTCTTGCTAACATCTTGTATTTGGAATCTCTAAAATACAGCTTTCTGAATCTTTTTATTCCTTTTAAATATTTCATTCTACTTTTTCCTTGTTCATTGTTTTTATTTCGCCACTTTCTCAGCTGAGCCAAAAATGCGTAAAAGAAGCAATGCAAATAAACAAACTAACAAACTCTATGCACATAACTCGCTTTCTGCGATTCATACCTTTCTAGCTCACACAGAATTATTGTAAGCTTAAAAAATTACAGAAAAATATGAGCAGCATTTCGAAATTATGTTTTCTATAGGGCACAATTAGTCAAATGTTCTAACTATAACCTTATCCCCAATGGTCTTTGATAAAATTTTTCATTTAGTCTAATACTTTTGTTTTAAATTATTTTATTTTATAGTAGCCATTCTATTCACTAGGAAAATTGATTGTGTTCTAATGCAATCAAATCTTTTATGAAAGGTTTTCATGGCTCTCTCATCAAAGTATTTTTGAACTTCAAATTGTAGTAGACATTTAGCCCTCACTATTTTAAAAGTCTTACATTTGTTCTGTTAATTGTGCTTTTGCACCTCCGCAATAACGAGCCTGAGATCTAATTAAATGTTTGAACTTAAATGTAACAGCACAAATGGTGAAAATTCAACTAATCCAATAACGGGCTAACTGTATTGAAACATGTTTATAAAAAAGAAATTAATTGAAATAATTCATTATTACAGTTTTTTCACGACTTAAATATGTATCACAATTTACTTAATTTTTTACAAGGATTTTGCTTGCTGATTCATTAGAAATTCCAATGCAGCACAGATAATAAATTAAGATTTAAAATTCCCAGAGTTATAATATTTTTTTATATATATCAAATCATATGGCTGAAAAGGAAAACAGTGTTTAGAAAAGGATTAGCCATGAAAAAAGTTTCATTATCGCTGAAAAAATATATCCTACGAAATTTCTGTGAAAGCAGGTTTTAGAGTTAAACCTTCTCATCGCGCGAAAATAAAATAAAAAAATGACGGGAGGCTCTCTTTTTCAAACAGCCGCTGATGTTAAAGGCATAGGACTACTTTAAAAACTTTAGGACTTCTTTAAGGACTTCGAAACAAAATTTTCAACTCAATCACGAAATCTCGCTCGGGAAAACGTGGCAAGCGAGAGCGTCAGCCAATGGACCTTATGCATGGTGACGTCACATACTCCGACACGTGACCTGCCGGCGGCAGCCATTGGTCAGTCTTAAACAGCTGACTCAGAACTGCTTTTATTTCTGAGTCGCTTATAGGCCGATCGTTTTGTTTATTCCTCCACAGCTGTTTTTCTATACTCTCGAACCCAAAGGGTGCATAAGGTCCATTGTGCTCGCGCACCTCATGCGTGTGACGTCACCAAATCATGCGTGTTTTTGCCGATCTTTGCGACTCAGTAGTCGTTGAACTACAATTCCGATTTTCCAATTTTTTTTGTATCTTCTGTTGTTAGCCTTTATCTCTAAAATAAGACATTAGTTGTATTTTTAACATACATATGTAATTACCGAGATATAGAGGACAGAGTCACCAATTCACGCGTATTTTTGCCCAACTTTGCGACTCAGTAGTCGCTGAACTACAATCCCAATTTTCCAATTTTTTTTGTGACTTCTGTTGTTACGCTTTATCTTTAAAATAAAACATAAGATATGTTTTTATCATATGTAGTTACCGAGATATAGAGGATCTCCCATACAAAGCTTTTTGGGGCGTTTTGGAGTGTGAATGAAATTCCTTCCTGAGACCCAATGGGAGAAACGTAATCCTACGTTAAAAATAGTTTATTCTTTTTATCAAAAGGAAAAAACACAGGTTCTGTATTTGTAGAAACAATTAAAAAGTTTCAATTTTATAACAATAAAGAGAAATGTTCTAAATTATACTAAAAATAATTAAAAAATTTTTGAAATTAATGAAAAACTTCGCTCGATATCTAAATTGGTATCACTGGAAAGAAAAGTATCTAAATTTTCATATTATGTAAAAGCTAGTTTTTTCAGGTAGTGTTTTTCGAAGTTATCATCAAAATTTCGCTCGGTTTTTAAATTTCTAATTAAGATTTCAAAAAGAAAAGCTTTACTTAGTATATATCACCACCCTTCAAAGTATAGTCGAGCCTCATTGTCGACTAACGGTTTGTAACATGTAGTGCCAACAAACAAAACGCATCCCGAGACATACATTCCTTTTTATAATTTTTAGAGACAGTTGAAGTGACACAATGAAGTGCTACATGAGTTGATGACAGATCTCAATAAATCTCTAAATGATGCAAAAAAGCATATTCTGTGCTCCGTCGGTCTTGTTTCGAGATGCTTTGATTTTCATTAAAGCTTTTGCAAATGCGGAACTGAGCCAGTAAATGCTACTACACTTTATCTGTGAATCCGACAGGACGAAGTTTCTATTTTTCAGAAAAGAACATGACAGCTTCATACGGAAATACTCTTAGACGCACTTTCCGACCCAGAATAGAAAACTCTCTTGTTCTGATTTCTGAAACGAAAATCGATGGGTGTCTTTTCTCCTTTCTAGTTGCCTTTGCATTTCAGAGCGTCTCTGCTGCAGCCATTGTCCGGAATAAATAGTTAATATTGATGGCTATGTTTCTGTAGCGCTTGACGCTACTTTTTTTACATTACTCCTTTCTTCTAAGGAATCCTCTTAAATTTTTCTTACTGGCTGGATGGATGGTTTAATCCTTAGAGAAGCTGCGAAATTCTTTTAAAGGTTGAAAAATAAATGGCTTGAGAAGTTTAAGCGGTTCTGGTTTGCAGTTGGACAAAAACTATTTTAACAAACAAAGGAAACTTGCCATTGTTATAGAATCCTACAGATTATTTAGGAGAAAACCTAGTTACAAAGGGAAAATCAATAAACGTAATTTGTTTTCCATTTTGTACAAGGAGTGACGCAAATTGTTTTAGCTGTATAAGTGGATCCTTTAAGTAAGCGAATCTCTGGCAAGCTACTCATCAAATGACAGCTTTATTAATTTTTTTGGTTCATTTTGGTATTTTATTTTTCGTTTGTTTGTAAGCCAATTCGTATTTAGAGTAACACGTCAAAATAGATGACGACTGAAATTAAAACCAACATAAAATGTAATTTTCATTTAATGCAAATTGAAACCATTGATTTGAAAGCTATTATATTATACACGGTTAACGTTGTGGTGAAAAAAAAACAAATCTTATCTAAGTATACGCCAATGAGGGTAATTCACATGACAGTTCAGTCACATGAAAAACGTATAGTATAATATATATATAAAATATATAATTGCACGTTGTCTTTGTTTTGGGACGTCACACGTTTGTTTTAAGAAAATATGCAGTGGACTGAAAAATTAAACTGATAAAGGTACATTTGGCGGGTAATATATGAATAAGAAATGGCCATAAGAATAATTGATTTATAAAACAGTAATGAATTATTTGAGGGAAATTTTGTTAATTGATATTAATTAGAACAAGTTGAGATTAAGCACTGTCACATGAAAAACGTAACTACGAATGTCACGTAACATCTTAATGCTCGTCGTCTTTATCTGTGTTGTGACGTTACACTATTTTTTTCTACAAGATATGCAGTGGATTGAAAAATTAAACTGATTAGGGAACATTTGATGTATATCGTGTTAGTAAGAAATATGGCCATTAGAATATTGATTTATAGAACAGCAATGAATGAATTGAGGGAAATAGTGCTAATTGAGACTAATATTTTCGTACTAAAAGAATAAGAAAGAAAAATTTATAAATAAAATTTTTTACATGTAAACGAACAAAAAACAAACACACACAGAATTCTATAATAGAATAGCGGTGATACGGCCTCTAACGCTACAGGAATATGGGCGTGACTACGTACCAAAAGTGGCTCGCCCAGAAGGGAAGACTTCTTTTCTTAGAAGTCGGAGCTGGCGAACAGAGATTTCTTAGAATTCGCAGCGGTTTTCGAAGGGGGAAGTGAATTTCCTTTATCTTTGGTTCAAGTATTGTTGGGAACTGCAAGCAAACGAAGGTTAGCAAGAGCGAGGTTTGCAGGATGGAGGGTGAGACAAAGACAAGAGGCATAAAACAGAATTCAAATCGCAAATATTTAATTAATTAGAATTAATTTATTTTTCCACTTCCCGGAGATTTTACTTTCGTTTTTGTTAAAAAGGTTCTTTCTTTCTCGTACTTAATTTTGGAACGGAATATTTATATATTTTGCAGAACGAAAGTTAGTGTCAATTGATTCATCATTTCTCTTTTTCATGCTTTTTTTTATTTCTTAGGTACTGACAATCATATCTGATATATTCTTTCTTTTCGTATTTAATTTTGGAATTTAATATTTATATAATTTGCAAAAGGAAAGTTAGTGCCAATTGATTCATCATTTCTGTTTTCCATGCTTTTTTTATTTCTTAAGCACTGACAATCCGATCTGAGATATTGTTGGCAAGCTAAAAGCCCGTCTTACATGGACAGAAATCTTCTAGTAAACATATAAATGATGAATTGATTAAATAAAATACCACAAAAATTATTAAAAATAATTAAGCTATTTGGAAAATTCATTAGAAATCACTGAAATAAAATGCAGTTTTGGAAAAATTTGATAAAAATCGATAGAAATCTTAAAATTTACCCATCTTTTTTATCCAGCAACTCTTGTTTTCAGTTTCAGAAAATACAACAAAATTTATTTTTATACAGTAGGACAATATGTATGCATTCTAAACCATGGTAAAACATTAATACAATAAAATGCTTTCCAAAAAATTTACTGAGAGTTAATGACTCAGCAAGTGGTATAATTTACATAGCACTAAAATTTCATGGTCAAAAACATTTCATAAAAAAAATAAGATATATACTTATGGAATATCTATGATTGTTTTGATTGTGCATGAAACAATCCCTACTGACATTAAGCTAAGTGAGAAATGACTAAAATTGTAAAATGAAAAATGAAAAATTGCCCTAGAAATTCGTAGTTTCGCTTTTTTTTCTCTTACGTAGCATTTGGACGTCATTGGTAGAAAGAAATTGCCGAAGACCTAATGAGACTAATTTTTAGTTTAAGAATTAATCAGTTTAATTAAGCTTTGCATTATTATGTTTAATTATTGCTTGACATTTTTCTTGTTACGCATTTATATTGTCTGATTGCAAGTTTAGTTACTGAGTTTATTTTAATAGATTTTAGAAGCCAGCGCATTAAGTTAGTTAAAAAAAGAAGACATTTTTAAAATATACAATTTGGTTCAGAAAGAAACAGCTGATTTTGGACTAATAATATTGTCTTAGTTGGAATTCAATATATTAAAAAGTGTTCCAGCATTAATTTCAATGCAATTTGGATTGAAATTAATGTTGGAATAATAATACAAATCAGTTAATCTTGAAAATAATCTTGGAGAAACACGATTATTTGTAAAACATTTATATATGCCACAGAATTTTTTTTGACGAATTAAAATGCAAGACCCATCAGCAATTTGATCTTGTATTTTCTGCAATTTCTAGATAAAATGATTGATTTTATGTGTTTTAACGGAAAAAACACATTAAAATGAACAAGAAAATCACTAAACGTATTAAACAGAGCATTTTTTTAACAATATACACCTCATAAGTTGAGACAAAGTGTTCAGACCAGATGGCATACACAAAGGCAGATGGGCACAATAGCAGAATCTCTGATATTTCCGATCTTCGATCATTAATCCGAAGCAGCCACACGAAACTCCCAATTTAGCCCGATTCCAATTTCAGATTAAACAGAGGCATATTAATTTCAAATTAGTTTGGTCATCGGTCTGTATCCAATCTGGTTCAAAATCTGTGAAAGTTTCACAACTCAATCCGCATCTTTTCAACGGCTCATACTACGAAATGCTTGCCAAGTTTTTGAGATTTCAGTTAAAGATTCTCAAAAAATCAAGTAACTTTGAAGTATATCTAAGATGGTCCTTTCTGAAACTTTAAAGGAAACTGATACGCTAATCGTAGTTAGACACAAGATTTTAAATGTTCGGCTGTCATACATCGTGAAAGCGAGCTCTGAGATTCCTGCTTGCCGCGGTGGCCTAGTGGTAAGGTCTCGACCTCGGGACTGGAGGGTCGCAGCTTCGAAACCCGATTCCACTGAAGATCCGCCGTGCATGGGGCCTGTTGCACGTTAAATCATACGTAGTGGCCAAACGTCCTCCCGTTGGTATGGCGTGGAAGTTTGGAGAAGGCGTGCCGTCTCAGGTGTCGTCTTCGTCATCAAAATTACGAGGTCCGTCCCTAAATAGCCCTCGTGTTGCTTCAAAACGGGACGTTAATCTAACCTGAGATTCCTGCAATATGCGGGCCCTTTCGACGCGGCTTCTCCGTGAAGGGGTCGCTGTGGCCTAGTGGTGAGGTCTCAGCTACAAAGGCAGAGGATTCCAGGTTCTAAACCCTATTCCGCTGAAGAATCACCGTGTTTGTAGGACTGGTGCATAATAAATCTGACGTAAGTCAAACGTTCACCCCTTGGCGTGGAGAAGAAGTTTGGAGAGAGATGTGACAGTTACTTGGTTCAAAGTTACGTCCCAAAATAGCCCTCCAGTTGCTTCAAAACGGGACGCTAGCAGAACTAAACTAAACTCTAAGTGAAGCGGTATGATCGTTCATCGGGAAAGGATTCGTTAATCAGCTCCCATTCTTAACATGGATGACTAGATCACAAAACCCATTTGCTTATAAGCTGACTTACCATTCTCGTACTAGAGGTGATTCTGAGCTGCAAAGGTTGACTTCCAACAAAAGAACAGTTTAAAAAAAGTTATATTCTCCTTTCTTCACCAAAGGATTTCTTACAAAAGAAAAATACAATCTGTAACTAACTAACGGAGATCACAAATAAAAACAGAAAGTATATTTGATCAAATTGTAGACCAAATACTTGAAGAAATTTCAAATCAGTATTTTGTTAAGTGCTGAATGGAGCAATTGAGCTCTTAAAATAATTATAAGAAAATTAGAAATATTCCACTTCTTTTCTATAATCCCTTTAACTCATCTTATAATACATATTGTCGCCAAAATATGATCTCATGTCATAGCCCCCGAAATTCAATTACGACTGAGAGAATATCGTTTCTGTTGTGATGGATCGCCCGCAGCTATTTAGTATCTCTTCACGCAGGGGTCTCTTTTCGATCGAGATGAAACGATTACAAGAGTTCGCGTTATCGTTTAAACATGGGTAATTTGTTTTCTATCCATTCTTTTCGGAAGTTGTTAGTCTCTCTCTTAAAGAAAAGAAGAGAGCGCTGAAGTTCAAGCAAATAGAATTCTCTCTTAAATCTGAAATTCTAAACAGAGAAAAATGATGGATGTGAAAATGAAAGATGCAAATCTGTGTGAATGATTAATGAGAATATGAGATAAAATAAAACAGAAAATTTGATTTACGGTTAAGTTTGCCAGAAAATTTCAAAATATAGCTGGAATGCCATTGAAAAATTCTTCAGCTTATTTGTTGTTCAAAATTACTCTCCTAGGTTTGGTATTCCAAGATATCATCTGTTTTTCAGATTCGACTGACTTTTCGAGCGTAATGCTGGCAAAATATGAAATCATTTAATAAAAGATGACACAAAATAATAATCTCCCTTCTAATTAATACGGATTGGAAATTAAGATAAAAATATAAATTTAAAATTCTTGAATTATTTTTTATTGCTCGTATTGTAATTAAGTTTCATAATATCAGAATACAAGTACGCAATAACGATATTACTACAAAATAATTTTTCAGATTTATCTAAGAAATGCTATTTTTATTAGTGTTAAATAAAAGTGCGCAATTTTAAATTTGTAAATAATTTTTAATGTCATTACGAAGTCATTCTCCAATGCTAATCATAGGGGTCGTGGTTACCGGGAGGAAAGGTATGCAATTTAAGGGTTGGAAGCTCACTGGTTTAAGATTCGATTACACGCAAGATTCACCATTTATATGGGCTTGGACTCAACCGTCCTCATGTCTGTGTGGCGTGGAACTTGGAGAATGGCTGCCGAGTCTTGTTATCTGATCAAGTTTCAAAATTACGAGATCTATTCGAACCAGCGGGAGTGGCTTCCCCTAAACTTTCTCATATACTTCTCAAAAATTTGTCATTTCACCTCCCCCTGCGTGGATAAAAAATTCGAACCGACTGTAACCCAGAATCCAATGACTATCGGAAAGTTTCTCATTGTAGAATATAGTGATTGTAAAATATTTGGGTGAAGAATCACATTCAAAGAGATGCGTATGTATTAAAACAGAGCAATATTTATTTTCTATCACCTCTAGCAAGCTCCGCTAATGCGAGGCGTGCGCGAGCGAAAACAGGAGAAAATGACCTCGTTCGCTTTTACTGAATAGCTTGCGCATGCGCAGAGATTGCTTCCAGTACGCAAGTAAAACAGGTATGCGATTATACAGACCTACAGACAGTCAATACTTTGTCGGATTTGGCCAAAAATTTTATACGGACCTACATTCATGATGATAAAACATTGCACCAAATTTTTATCCATCTATCTATTCAAGTTTTTGAGTTATAATGTTCGCATGACCGCGGACAGACAGGCGGACTTCCGATAGACGGATTTTGTCCAAAATTTGATAAAAACCTACAAATTATGTGTAAAGATCACATACCAAATTTCATCCCCGTAGCTCTAATAGTTTTCGAGTTATCGTGTTCACAGACAGACATAATTCCAAAATTGTGTTTTTCGGACTCAGGGAGTCTAAAACGTGGAGATTCGTCAAAATCTGGAGTTCGAATTTTTTGACGATTACAATACTTTCTCTTCGTATACTTCGTATACGAGAAAGTAAAAATGACTAATGTTGCTTCTAAACGGAACGCTAATGTAACTGAACCAAACGAAATCAAATCAAGGCCATCCATCTTTCCGGCAATATCAATACTTTTGCAAGAAAGCAACTTTTAAAGAACTAGCACCGGCTAGAGACCATCCCGAACACGTGATAGAAAACCTATAATAATTCTTAGGTTTAGATAGACATGGCTAACGATTACCCCCTAAATGACCACCCTCCACTTCCATTGAGATTAGACCGCTGCAGGGAGATGGAGAAACCCCACTCCATAGTCTACAAACCTTGATGCAGTTGAGGATAAAGCGTCATCCCTGCAGGATCTGCCGTTTCCAGTTCAGCAAGTAACTTTCAAATCCTATGAGTCAAACTGTCTCCACGTATGCTTCAAATTGAAGGACTGGAAAGGGTTCAGCACCCAAGGGGCTAGTAGAATTGTTGTTAACAAACTGGTTGAAACAGTAAAGTTGTCAAATTGGAATATTACGTTTGATAAATGATTCGCGAGTGTCCCCTCCAAGTTGTAAATGATTGAATATCTGCAATTGGAACTCTAACTTGCATTAGAAAACATGATTCATGTAAAACTTGATATCATTTTAACAAATAAAATATGTTGGCGTAATTTTATTCATAAAATACATCAACACTTTCGAAGTAGACTAATTTTAGAGGATCAAAATGACTCCAAATTTGTATTGAAGCACTGACGTTTCCAATGATGTAATGAACATTCATGAAAACTTTACATTTCAAATTAAGAACTGAAGAACACTATGCTCTCTTATTAAGTCATGCAACAGATCAAGTGAAGGGAAAATCATTCTAACGTTATTATAGCGCGAAAGATTAGAGAATGAGATATCGCCTTAGATTTATATCTTTTCTGACCACGGTATAAAATTTCAAAGTCTCCAGCAGTTTTTGTATGCCTTGGAAACCTGTGTTAATAAATAAATTAAATCGAAAATGGAGATTTTTAAACGCAGGTTCAGTGTCTAGGTTTCCAAAATATTACTGTTACTGCAATTTTTCTCTGGAAATATCATTGTTTTCAAAGCAAATACATGATTCGAAAACTTTTTTTCGATGTGGAAAGAGATACTTTTAAACTTCGTCTGTTTAATGTATTCAGATCTTCCCACCCTCCATCTTTACTGTTTTGTTTATCAATTACACTCGTTTACCAGAACCATCTCCCCCCCGACTGTTCTTGTGCTGGAGGATTTTTTTCACATTAACATTTTTTCATCATTAAGGTAAAAAGGTTGTTTTTTATTAGTGTTATTCTTTTGTAACTGCAACTTTTCACTGAGACAACTTAAAATTTCTGATCGCCGCTATCACAGAACTTTATAAAAATTTCTATCTGCGTCGTATACTTTTTAAATCTATACGCGGATGTACAGTCAGAAACAAATAGAAACGATTTTCGTAGAAAACAAGCAGCAATGATTGATTGAGACAGAAATGAGAATTTTGAACTAGTCTTTCTTTTTGTATTGTGATATGTAAATACATTTTTATGTTCCATACACATGTCAAACATTTCTTAAAAGCATTTTGAATTTGTGAAGTTTTAATGACGGTTAAAAATGAAAATAAAGAGCATGAATTTCAATGTTTAAAATATTTTTTGTTATTTACATTTGATTCTTTATCAGATCTGAAAATTTTCTTGGCGAGAAAAAAAATTCTCTTTGTATAAAGTTTCATTCAAACTTGCGTCGATTTTGTACAAACTACCAAGCGTATAATTTGCAGATTTTTACAGAATATTCGTTTGGACACAGTTAAGAAACTTAAACCACTATTTCTAAGAAATTCCTGCAAAAAAGGAATAAAAGAAAGGAAAAAAAGTGGAAGCAACAGATTTTTCTTCCTTTGAAAATACTGCCGCAGTTTAATTAACATCGTTAGACAAGTTTTTTGATGTTGGTTTAGCCCTTTTTTGTAATCTAATACAGACCGTTCAATAGTAATTAACTTGCTATAGGTTTTTTTTTCTGTGAAGGAATCAAAAATACGAAATAAGTCGAAAGAAGCCAACTGCGCAATCAAGGTATCATGTTACCTCTAGGAGTTTCAAGGTAAAATCGTGTTCCGTCACGATTTTGCTATCAAATATTTGATTCTCATGCATTTTTAATTCTTTTACGTTCGTGCATATTGTTTCTGTCATAAACATTCTTATAATTTGTAGCAATCACTTTTATTCAAATGTGGCTTCATGTTATTTATCAACTGGATATACTTGCGTATTTGTTTGACCTAGGGTTCGAGGTGAAGGCTGTTAAAAGAATATAAATATCAAAAGGTTCTTTTGATGAGGTTTATTTCATGAGAATGGTTTCATGAGAACGCACGCACACACACACACGCACACACACACAGAGAGAGAGAGAGAGAGAGAGAGAGATATTTCTGTTATCGTCACAGCCCTGGTCCCAACGGTGACAGTTAATCAAAGTTTTACTGTATATACAATAAAGACAGCACGAGTCAGAATATATAATTTATTAATATTGAAAAGATTTAAAACACGGAAATAGCATTAATCACTGAAATTTAGTGGCTATATTTTGTGCATAATAAAGGTCGGTAAGGAATATTTTTCATCAGCTAATATTTAAAGAATAAATGAAATTTCTCTTAAGAAATTTTTTAATATGAACTATTTATAATGAACGAAACAACTCACGACATTTTAATCGAAAACAAGCTCCAATACAGGGGCCTTTTTTATTTATTTAAGATATTAAGCAAACAAAAATCCTTTAAGATATTAAATAAATTATGAAATGTTTTGGCAGTACTCGCAAAAGTCCCATGATAAATGGGAGTCTACTTATTGTCCTTTGCCCACCGGTGGTCTAGTGGGCACAGTCACGGCGGGGGAAGAAGATTATGTGACCTAACATCCGACTGTTCTCTTAACCAGCATTATCAAAAACTGGAGGGCTTGAGCAATGAATTTCTCGCTGCGATGGGGCTGGTTATTGGAAGTTTTCCTGCAAGCAAAACACGAATGTGGGGCAGAAGACAATCTACCCGCATATATTGGAGGTAAGTCAGACTGCTACCTCAGGTACTCGCTTTGACTAATAGAAGATGCCACACTTACCTTCAGTGGCGTAGCGACAGGGGGGACAAAGGGGATATAAATGTCGTGTGCGCCAGTTTTAGGTGACGCAATGGAGTCAAAACATTACTGATGTCATGCCATTTTTAAAGTTAATATGATGAAGGGGTGTAAAAATAATGCCACACTACTGACTCCATTTACGCTTGATGACAACTGGGATAAAAAAAATCATATTATTTTCTGAGCTCCACTTACCCTGGCTACGCCACTGGCCATGGTGACAAAACGTTATTGCGTTTACGTCACTTTTTGAAGTCAAATACGATGAAGGGGCAAAAAAATACCATGACCCGGGCGCCGTTTACTCAAGCTGAGGCACTAATGATGCCGGGGAGGGGAGCGAAAAAATCCTATTATGACCCGGGTGCAGTGGTGTAGTCACAAAATAAGCAGTGCCGGTACGCTCTAAAAGCAGTGCCGGAACGCTCTAACCTGGGTGAAAAAATTGCGCTATTTTAAGGACTTTTTCACGATTTTGTTTATTTTTCGTGGGAAAAAAGCAGTGCCGGCTCCACTACACCCCTTCCCGGGTGCCACTTGCCCTCGTTACGCCACTGCTTCCCCTTTATCACGAGTTTTCGATTCACATACTTGGTTAGATATGCTAGAACAAGTGGAATTTAGAACCTCCACTTACTATCCTTATATATTTTATGAACATGTTTCAATTCAGGCAGTACGTTACTGGATTAAAAGAATTTTCAGCTTTTTGGGTTTTACATTAAAGCTCAAATTTTTGGTGAGATCATATACCCATAATTTGAGAAATGCACGGACACAATGAATGAAATTGTTGTAAGGTTTCTACAACAACACTGGTCAAATGCTGTCATAATTTGAAGCTTAAAAATACTATACTGGGAGGGCTATTAAGACTAAGGAATTTAATTGGAAAGAAACACAACCATTATTCCCGGTGAACAAGCTATAAATGTTTAAAATATTTTCTATTTTAGTTACACGCTGCACTTTTTCAGTGCTCTGATAAAATAGGTAGGAACAAAATACTATTTTGTACGAAAATCTGAATAGTGTATTATAAAGATGTTAAACGAAATCTTATATTATTACAGCGTAATATCTGTACGTTTGTATTAAAATGAGTGTTCAATACTTCTTAGTACAAGTTGTATTTTCTCAAAAGTGCTTTTATACTATCCTTGTTACTTGGTAGCATTTTCGTAATATCTTAGAAGATTTACGATAAGAAATTCAAAATTGTGTGTCTGCAATAAAATGGGGCAAAAGGAAGTAAATATTCATAAAATTATTTTTTTCTGCATAAAGTAGGACATTTTATTAATTTTTTGCGTTAATTACATGTATTTTTTATGCATTGCATTTCAATACTTTTTATCTTTCAGTTTTAAGAAAAAAAATTGGTTTTTCGTTAATTTTCTGCCACATGGTAATAAAATTTTCCCTGAAATCCGGAAAGTACCGAATCGAACCAGCCATTTCAAATATATTATGTTTACAAAATCTCTATTAAAAGCACTGATTGAGGAAAACATCTTGACTTTGTCATTTCATATCAAAGTTCTATCGCTGGAACATCAGGACATTTCTCTAGCACTTGCATGACATTTGAAATGACTCTTTGTTTTCGGTGCTTTTTATAACTATTATTGGAGTAATAAATCCTAGAACCAAATAAAACCACACAGCTATTGTTTTTCAAAACATCGTGTTTTTGTCTTTCGCATTTGCTCCTCAGATTAAAAGGTTATATTTACACTGAGTGGGTTATTACGTTGGTAACAAAAGTTAGGTTAGAAACATGAAACTTTAACATCTCAAATAATACTCGGTTTATTGTAATGGAATTTTGTACACACTAATTATTAGACAGCTAAGAGGAAAATAACGTAATAAAAAGGAGTAAAATTCTTTCAATAAGAGTAAAAATGTCTATAACATGACACCTGATATTTTCAGAATCATCTGGTTAATAAAGAGTGTGGCTACTCCGTACAGCTTTACAAATCTTGCAGCAAGCCTTCATGCTAAAAACGAGGTTGCTGATCAATGATTGTGCGAATTGCAACAAATGCGATTATTTTAACAGTGAGATTTTAATCCCTGGAACGTCCGCAGAGAGGGTTGAATGGCTCTTCCTAGGGTATCCCAAACATGCTCTATTGGACCGTGATGCGGTAATCTTGTTGGCCACACCAGTCGGAGAATACCCTCTTTCTCCAGAAAGTCATCCACAAACTGAGCTGTGCGTGATCTCGCGCTGCAGCCCATAAAAATAAAATCGTCCCTAAAATCTCTCCTGAAAAGCCTCACATAAGGTTCAACAACTTCATCTCTATGATAGTGTGCGCTCACAGAACGCTTCAAAGACAGAACGCTGCCCCATGCCCTGTTCCTGCAATCATTACAGTTACTGTACCAGTTGAATGGGCATTCCACTTCCACTGAAGGGATCGATTCCCTCTTATTCTGGGGAAACGGTAGCAGGCTCCAGCTGATAATTTGTCGCGAATCTTTGTATGAACTGAATCTCGACTTATCAGTTAGGAAGGCATGACTCCAATCTTGCTGCGTCGAAGTACGTTTTACTCCCTCCTTTCTCCAGAAAAAAGTTGGCTTCTAAAGTGTGTTAAGGGGAACGGATACCACCGGTCGCCAGGCGCAAAGATCCTTCTCAGCTAGACGTCTGTAGACAGATCGCTTAGCAATTATTGTTCCAATGGAAGCAGAGAGTTATCAAGAGAGTTGCCCATCCGTTAAGTCTCTATGGCGTCGTGCATTCGAAATGTTCCTTATTAATCTCTACAGGTGTCATAGCTCTTGGGAGACACTGGATGACTTTCTTGATGATGGTACTTGCAGTTTCTATTCCATTCCGTTATCCAGGAGGGTCGACTCAATCCAAAAGTTGCAGAGTCTTTTGATGACCCACCGAAAATGTACCTGCAGTTTGGAATTGGCTCCATAATCTAGATACCACAAGTCGAGACACTATTAACCATCGAAAGACGCTCAATTCAGGCTGGTCAGCAACAAGCCCACAGACAGTTCCGCATCTTATCATCGTCTAAACTTTTCCGACAGTTCATTTTTGCTGCAATTATTCATTCTCAAAATTATATAAGGCATCAATTTAAAAAATATAAATCACATGTGTTTTGAATAATTGCGAAAAATGTGTTTGTAACTCAACTTTTGGACTCCAGTGTAGTCTCTCGTATAGGAAACAAACATGTAGAAGTATTGTAAACGTAAAAAAAATCGACATCGAGATTTTGATGAATTTCCATCTTTCAGACCAAAAATGGGTCCGCAAAACCCATTTTTGGAATTATATACCTGCACGGTAATTCAAAATTTAGAAAGAAAACTAGAGCTACAAGAATGAAATTCGGCACGTGGTCTTTATACCAAATTAGTAGATTTTTATCAAATTTTGATCGAAGTCTGACAAAGAGAAGCTTGCGTGTCTGTCAAAACGTGCATGTAAACACGACAACTCACAAATGCAACGAGCAAGTCGAGGTAGATAATTTTGCATCCAGAATTGAACACATTTTGGCGCAAATCCATTAAAGGGTTGACTGTCTGTCGGTCTGGCTATTCGAGGGTTTGTGATTGCGGTAAATCAAAAACGAAACAAGCTAGATAAATAAAATTTGACATGTGGTGTTGACATCGAAAATGCAAAACTGTATGAAATCGTTCAAGGGAAAAGGGTCCAAATACACATATTCGATCATTTTCACTGTACTACAGAATTTTACATAGAATGTCTCATATCTTCTACGTATACAAGAAGTACGTATACATTCCGGCTGGTTTTATTTTCATGAATTCTATAAACATTGTTATTAAACAAGTAACTGGTTCAAACACATTTTAGAATCTTATAATTTGAGGCACTGTCCATAGTTACCATTAATTTCTAGAATTCTTAACTGGCTGAGATTTAGAGTTATTTCGACTTCATACTGACCACGTTGGTCAACAAGCAATAATTAAAAAAATGTTCTAAGTTTTAAATATTTATAACTATGAATTAGAATAGAACCATTAAGCGAAAGATGCATTCTTTTCCGAATAAATTGCTGTGTTTTATTTTGAGAACAGTGCGCATCTCAAAAAGTGTTTTAGAGGTTTCATTTCGTCTTAGTTCAGATATTATTCGCGAATTAAAATGCCTTTCAGAGAAATGTAATACTTCCAAGCATTTGTATTTAGCAATGTGCCTTAGATTGAAAAGTGCCATTTGAAAAAGACCCCAGAAAATGTAGCTGACTGAAATGTCAGCTGCCTTATGGAACTATATGAAAGTTTTACTGCTGCTGTTTGTTTATGTGTCTTCTACACGCATCTGTTTACAGCTGTTTGCATATTCTATAGCCCACGTGCAACACGAAATATTTCGTACTGAAAAAGAATGCGTGGTATTCGTTTCCAATTGTATTACTTGCACTCTTTCTAAAACCTGGGGATCATTAAGCTTGAATAATAATTTTCTACATTGAAAGGAATAAAATATTTTCTTCTCACAGAATATTTTTAACTTATTAAATTTTTGGATACTATTATTTTAATTTACTAAATCGAGAATATTTTTACCATAGTAAATAATTTTTTCTTGTAAAATTATGAAATCAAATAAGATTATATTTTCAGAATATAGCAGCGCAGGAACTTTTTTTTCGTTGGTTAGTTTTGTTTCAAAAACAATAAGAGCTATCTTTCAAATAAAACTGAAAATATTTTCTCAACTTCTGTTGAACACATGAATACCTCGCCGATTGTATAAACTAGTATTTAATCTTAATATTCCACAAAAGGATGACAATTGAAGAACAGAATAGCTTGTACGAGTAGGCAGAATGGCTCATATGTAAATTCAAGTAAATATCTATGGACTTTTAGGAGTCAAATCACATTACGGCTCAGAATGATTCATATGTAAATTCAAATTAATACCTATGGACTTTTAAGAATCAAATCCCGTTATTGTGTTCTGCACAATTAAGAGATTTGTAAACAAAGCAGAGATTTTCATATCTGACGAAGTGTTTAGATAAACCGGTCTGTGAAAACATCTTTTAGTAACGAACGCAACAGCTTCTTTGTGATTTCATACTTTTCCCGACATTTAATTAAATTAAAACATGCGTGTCTCTTTTAATTCCATAATAGTTGGCAATGCTTTGCATCTGTAAAATCTTTTATTTTACAATAGTTTTCAATTTGAAAGTACTTTGACAATTGTTATTAATATGAAAATACTTCCTGAGCACATGCTGCGAATAAAAGTTCCAGGGAATTTACCAGATAATTTGTTGTTTCATGTACATCATGTTTACTTTTAATTTGTTGAAGGAATTTATTGAGATAGATCTCCAATGCAAGAGAAAACATCTAATCAATGTCATTTTCGGATACATTAATTTTGCAATGAAATGTAGAGAAAATAGATGGAAATACAGAGAGATAGAAATAGTTATTTTATTGAAATAAGAGATATTGTAACCGGCAGCTGGAAATGACAGTTACAGAACTGTAAAATACACAAATTCACTGCTAGAGAAACAAAAGGAAGAATTTCAAATCTTTAGGGCATTACTTGATATATTTATATTTGGTTTTATTCTTTTTTGCGAGAAGCATTTTTGTAGCATGGAAATATCTTTCTGAGACTGACTTAAAATATCTTATCTCACGTTGAGGCAATTAGAATTGTAAATAAAGAGATTGTTTTGCCGTTGTTTCTGCTTTCTTTTCTTCGCGTGGGCCACAGAAATGCAAAAGTAACTTCCTTTCTAGGTTTATTTCTTTAAAAAATGCAGATTTAATTTATGTGCTGTATTTAGTCACCTGGTTCGTAGGTTAAAAATTATTTAATTCACTTTATTTCATTCAAAAGCTTTTTAAATCCTTCCTTAAGTTTATATTTTATAAGGCATTAAAATATATAACAGAATGAGTTATATAATGTAGGTTTTGTATTTTAAAAATGCTCAAATGGATAAATAATGGAAAAACTTTTCATTTGAGCGAAAATAAAATTTATATATCCTATTTACAGGTTAATTTTGCAACTTTTTATCTTCCGCGGCTTTTGCTGTTTGTTATCATTTGAGAAATATGCATTTAACTTGGAATCATGTTTTAACTCGTGAATTTTACCGAAAATGTTATTTTAACGACCGTAATAAAATACAAAGGCATCGTTAAACATTTCTTACAGAAAAAGATGAATTAAAGTTAAAACAAATAGGATTTTTAAAGCTAGTTATCCTTTAGGTATAGATTCAGGTAGACATTCACAAATACTTTCGTAACATAATGAATGTACTTCAAAATTTCTGCTCCTAAAATTCTTGATACAGTTTCATATAGAAACTGCCAGTGTAAAAGAATAGGAAATTATGCTTTTCTTCAACAACATGCAATTTTCACTGAAAAGATTTTTTTCCTCTTCTAACGAATAAACTCAAAACTACTAAGCAACTGTCACTAAGATACAAAAATAATTCACAGATGATTAACACAATATTTTTTCCCTTTTCTGACGAATAAACTGAAAACTACTAAGCAGCTGTCAGTAAGATACAAAAATAATTCACAGATGATTAACACAATATTTTTTCCCTTTTCTGACGAATAAACTGAAAACTACTAAGCAGCTGTCAGTAAGACACAAAAATAATTCACAGATGATTCACACAATACTTGTTTCCCTCTTCTAACGAATAAACTGAAAACTACAAAGCAGCTCTCAGTAAGACACAAAAATAATTTACAGAACAGGATAATGAACACTCTGCAAATATTGATGCTCTTGCTAATTTAAAAAAAATGTAAAGTAATAACAACAAATGGAATTTCAATCATAAAGGGCATGTAAAATTTCTACCGTTAAAGCCACGTACCTAAAAGTTCCGTGCATAGTATTTCAATGAAAATGAATTCATACGTGGTTTAGGAAATTGTACTCAATTTTTCCCTTCCATATGTTTCAGTCGTTTAGAATGTCAGTTTCATTCCATCAAACTAAAAAATCTGATGATGCAAAATTTTCAAGTTCTTTTTCCCCAAAAATACTAAACATAAATAAATAAATATGTTTGAATTAAATAATAACTTATGTTTTGTTTTCATGTTTTATCTTCAAAATGAAATGTAACATTATACGTAAATTTAATTTGCATTTAAGACGAATTTTCAGTTTTCCGCCTATCGTCAAATAAATGAAATACAGGAGGAAATAATACATAAATTATGTATGATTATTCGACATTAATTGTAATAATTACTGAAACAGCAATAAACAGACAGAATGATTAAATAATAAAAATCAGATAGTTGACAAGATTTTTTCTTAATCTATAAAGTAAAATTATTTGAATTATTATCCTTATCAGATATAATATCGAAACTCATCTAGCAAGTAAGCAAAGTTAATTATTTTTTGAAACATATTATTAATATGCCTGAACTTAATGTAGTTTGTTTAAATAATTTATATATTTTTCACAGTTGGTCTTACTTATCAAATGTAATGGTTTCTCTAATAGTACTATAAAAAAAACTGAAAGAAAATGTAGTGAATCGTTTACAAATATCTTCAAAAATTATTCTAATAAGTTGAATCTTATTAGAATTATTAAACTGTTATAATTATTATAAGTTGTTAATTAATAATAAGTTGTTAAGAATTATAAGTTGTTCTAATAAGTTGAAGGCAAAACAAAAGACTTACATTTGGAGGAAAACCAGAAAAGATTATATCTTCATCATAAACATCCCTTTAACCACATTCATTAGGAATGACGAAATCACGAAACGTTATATCTGCTCTGAATTTCACACTGCGACAAATTCTATTTTCTGTCTACTAGATTATGCAGACACCCGACATCAACCATTAACCTTGAAAGAAGTGTTTCTTAAAACGAAACAGAAAAAGGACATCTTTCGAGTTTCTAATAAAATAACAACAAAAAAAAGAGCAGGACGTGATTGTTAAACAAAACGCCGCGACTGCATAAATGGATGGACTATTATATAATATGAGAACAGCACTAAAAAGTCCGATTCTATATCTGAAGAACATAAAGTTATGATCTTTTTTTATTTTTATACCCTTAAATTCACGTTCTTGACAATGATTAGCAAAATCACGAAGTATGGTATTTTACCACTTGTACTATTTATTCATCGAGAGAGATAAAAGTTTGTCCTCTGGAGAAAGATGAAAAAGGAGGCTGTCCAATAAAAAAGGCAGACAAAAGATCGGTGTGAAGTGCTTGTAAATTAAGCAAAGATATATTGTCTAAGCACGAACAGCAATCAACACAACTACATGGAGAAGTGTTTTAAATCAAGCAAAGAGGTTTTCCTTTGTGTTTCCTTTGGTTCTTCAAGTTCTACAGTCGGTGAGCTTTACGAATCTCCTAATAAGATCTTTAGAGATGAGAGCTTTAACATCACGGTCCCATATTCGTAATGTTTACGAGGATTTTATTTGGATATGAGCGAAACACACAAGATTGTGCGTTATTGTTATTCTCTGTCTACTTTCCTTAAAACTGGCTGAAAATATTAGAAACCAAGGTTACTATTATATTTTTGTATATATTTTTCTGTTTCGTGCACTGCTTCCATCACTTTTTGATTTTCAGAACGTTGTAAGAAGTTTATGATTTTTCTTTATTATTGATTACAAAGGCTTAATTAATTCAATGTATCATATTTTAAGATTGCAGATTGATTTGTAAAATGGCATACATTTCACCTACTCTCATTTGAATATTTCTGGGAGTGGGTGGTTGCGTGATTTTTAATACAAGGTGTCCCAAAAGTCCTTGACACATTTCAAAATTTAATGAAAAAAAATGGGGTATTAGTGTGCGGTTTTCATTAAATGGTATTACACGGCATATAGTTTTTTCTGACTTAAAGAATGGTTCAATTATCTGGTACAGCATTAGCTTAGTAAGGTTAGCTTCCAATCCGTCATTGTATGTAAGCATGACGACTCCAACGGCAAGAGCAAACTGCTTCGGTTGGTATTTTGAAGCAAAGTCGATTATTCAAGTTAAAAGAAAGTTTCGTACTACGTTTCATAAAGCTGCTCCTTGTCGAAACAGCATTTTGTCATAGCACCGAAGATTTTTGGAGACTGGAAGCGTGTTGGACAGACCAAGAAGTGGTGGGCCACGGACGAATCCGCGAAGTGTTTGTTCGCAGTCCTATAAGGCCAACACGAAGTGCTTCACGGGAAACAGGAATTGCACGAACAACACTACTTCGATACTGTTTTGCAGGGCAGACATTTATTAAAATTAAATTTCTGATTTATTAACAATTTCTTTATGGAGCGTAATGCAATTTAGTGAAAACTGTACACTGATATCACAATTTTTTGAATTTTTTTATTAAATTTTGAAATATGTCGAAGACTTTTGTAACAACCTATATTATCACGAATGGAGTAAATTTACGTCGCGTCACACTCGCATGACAAACGTAACTGCGTGTTGTCTTTCAATGTGTTTTTACGTCATGCCCTTTTCCCTACTGCAAAATACACCATACATTCCAAAATTCCGGTGCATCTGACGCATGAAGCATGAATTGACTCCATTTCTTTTTTCCAAAGGAATACATAAGCCAACCTCAAGCCTAATAATGTTTAATGATTTTTTTAGTTCCCTTGTTGGTCATGTCCTTAACCCATTGAGGATGAGTGTCAATCGAAACATTAAGATGATTTCTGATGAATTGGAAATTAAAAGAGTTTTCATACGGAATATCACGTTTCTAAGGAAAGTTGTTCAATGGCGGCGAATCGGGGGCGAGGGGGGCAGCTGCCCCTCCTACTGTTGCAGGAAAAATTAAACTTTTATTTCATTTTAGCTGCCTAAAACTAGGAATTATAAAAAAGCAATAGTATCCAGGAAAGCTAGCTAATTTTGTAACTAAATTTTTAAATTTTGTTGTTTACCTCCTATACTTCCGGCTACTTTTAGATGCCTATAAATTTTTTGCCCCCCCCACTTTTCCACCCAATCGCCGCTACTGAAATTGTTACCTAGTTAAATTCCATTCCCATTGAATTTCATAACTTGGGGGGGGGGGCCCATTTAAGGCATTAATTCGTCCTTCTAGAAAGCGTGTGTAGTATTTTGTTTGAATCCGTCAAGGGATGTGGAAAGGTCTTGCGTTTAAACATCTGTTATATATAGAGTCTGAAATAACTTATTTAAGTATTACATTATTTCATTTTTTAAACTTCATACTGCTATTTTGATATGTAAATAGTTCATTATAATTTAGTATGCTATTTCAAGAGGAAAAAGTAATCCTTTTCAATATAGAATATTTTATCTGATTATTAAAAGTAAACCTTTTTGATTAATGAACAAAATAAGAGGAGTTGTACATATTTTAACCAAGAGACTTCTGGTTTAGTATTGTCATTTGATTATAAAAATGCAACTGGATTAATTAAAATTTTTAAAATATTTGATTATTCATTCAAGAACACTCATCTGACGATAAAGATGATTTGCCCTTGTATGGTAGATTGTCACACACCGAATTAAATCTATTAGAAATGTGAAAGGGTGGAAATGCTTCCAGAAACCGTTGAATGTGCACATTATTTTACTGCGCCACAAACACATTAAAATATGTTTCCGAATGTTTTATCGGAATTCTGGCATTTCCTGATTTATGGAATGAAGACTTATGATTGACTTTCTCAAATTTTGTTTCAGAACAAATATTCATTCAGAGATTAATTGTTTGGTTAATTTTATAATAGAATATAGAACATCCTTGAACACCGAGAGCCTAGATTCTGAGCAGACTGTGAAATATCATTTATTCTAATCAAACATAAATACAAGCCAAGTTTTGTCTCAAAAAATCTCTCTTAAGAGAATGCTGGTAAATATTTTTGACTTAATTTAGTGATTAGTTGGGCAGTTTGCCGAAATTCTTTACATTCCATGTACTTTTCTCTTCCTACGAGCGGTTTCTCATATTCAATCCTGTTAATGTTCATAATTTATGTTCTAGTCCAGGGGTTCTCAACCTTTATTCCCTCACGTACCCCTAGATTAATCTTTATATTTTCGCGTACCCCCTTCTGCCATGTCCTCCCCACCGCCAACCATTCGTCTGTACAAATTTTTATCAATATTGTTAAGAGCTTAGGTCAACTTAAGAGTAAAATGACTCGAATTAATAATATGTGCTGAACTTATTTTTTATTTTACATTTTACTGCATTATTACAGTAGTATTAGTTAGACGCCAAAATAAATAAAATCAGTATCATAATAATTTTGCATTAACTTATAAAATGGTTAAAACTACACTATGTAATAATCAACTTTTCAAGTGGTATAGTTATTAAATAGTAAGCATTAACTTTGGGAAACAAAATTCAACTTTTTTAATTCGTTGTGTTTTCTTGTTTCCGCCATTACCAACTTTGCTTTCGCGTACCCCTACTAGTCCTTCGCGTACCCCTAGGGGTACGTGTACCACAGGTTGGGAACCTTTGTTCTAGTCTAATACTTGAAGGTGTTAAATGTAAAAACATTTTATATCTAAATGTCTTACTGATCTGCTGATCTTCCACCTGTTAGCAAAGAAAATATAAACACAAAAATACGCAGAACTTAAACCTCTCCCATTTGGCAGGTACAGTAGACTCTCGATTAACCGGGATCGGATTATCCGGGACGACCTCCTCCTAAAAGAAGGAAGAGCAGATTGCGGCCGTTGGAATGTGCGGAGGACCGCATTCTTCTCGACCCTTCCTATTGTATTGATATTGAGAAATCTGCGTAGTATAATTCGTCAAAGAGTAAATGAAAAACAAAAACAGACTTCTATCATTTCATTCTTCACAAAACAGTGAGGTAAACTACATCTCTGTTTTAATTTTTAATTGTAGGGATTGTAAATCTAAATAACGTTAAAATGTCTTGTTAATTCTTTAAACTATTAATGTCTTATTGTATAATAATTTTACATTTCCTATCATTTGTTCAAAAATTTTCATCAAAATTGCATAAATTGGATTATCCGGGACGAAGCATTTCTCGACCATCCCGGTTAATCGAGAGTCTAATTTATTTTCAAAAGGTTGAGAAACCAAAGAGAGGAAATGACTTTGTGATAATGGACTGTAAGGAAATATAAACTAAATTTTAGTAATTTTTTGAAAATAGTATGCCTATGCTTCAGTGGCGAATCCGGGGAGGGGGTATCGGGCTGCAGCCCCCCAGAGCTAAACCAAAATTCTTGACTTTATTTTAAATCTCTACAACTGTTTGCTTTTAATTTTCATTAAAAAAATCGTGACAACATTGCTTTCTGGCTTGACAGGCTCGAAAATTTTCCTACTTTTCTAGTCTTTCCACTTGTACTTGTAGCGTTGACGCGGTCGAAAAGATTTTCGGCTAGTTATTTCATCGAATTTTTTATTAAATTATCGAAAGTATTGTAGTGTTCTTTATGATTCTTATTGTCAGGTGAGGAAAGTCTGTAAAGTTAAAGTGTTTTGGTTTACATAAACCATGAGGTTTGACATTCGTCACTACGATACAAAATTTTTATGACCTCAGCCCCACCCACACCGTAATCCTGGATTCGCCACTGCTATGCTTGCATATACAATGTGTATCACTTTAATATTCTGAGTAATCTGAAAATCTATCGAATTGCTACTCTTCGGTAAATTTAATAACCTTTGAAACAGGGCAGTAATCACCCCTGCTGAAATCCCACCGAAATACTTCGCGCTATCCCACGCAGCTTTCCACCGATGCAACTTCTCACAACTCCAAAACCACCACAAAAATAACCCTTAAGCTTTTTACTCGTGTCTAATCAGTAAAGCAATTTTCCAAGACGCTCTTGCCACCGAACGTGGAAAATCCTCCCGAAGTGTAACAGCGGGGCACCCACAACCTCAGACTACGACTCGGCCGAAATTAAACATCGCCTGAGTCATGTGAGGTGAGAAGCAGCAGCTCTTAATGATGCATACTTAATTTCCAATTCTCTCTAATCGAGGAAAATGACAGGAAGCAAGTTGTTCCATTAACTAGAAAAGAAGAAAGGGCGGCCGCTGCATTGTCTCACTGGATCACGTGGCGGGGCCTTGAGAACGGAGCAAGGACGACTGCTGACTTGGGAGACAAGGCTGTGTCTACAAGATTCGATTTGCATATTTCCCTTACTCTGAACACAGTGGGAAGTTTTTATTTTTTCCTTCCCTGCTCGAACTAGAGACGCCGTTGCGCTGTCACGATTTCCTACTTCTTGTGTTTGTTTATTAGATAAATTAATTTGTTGGTGGATGATGGATTATAAGGCGGTGATATCAAAGATGTGTGCGTAAAAAGGAAATTAGTAGCTTTTATTAGGTTTCAAGATTGCTTTCCTTTGATGAGCATAAAGACGAACTATTGTTGATTTGCATATCAAATTAAGGCTTAAGTAAAAAACATATTTTTTCTTATTTTTAAATCGTGACGATTTATATTTCCATTCTTCATAATATCTGTTTTTATTCTTATTTTGATGAACTTTCCTCCTGAAATCATTTAGTGTTTATTCCTTATTTTGAAGCATTTTAAAATTTATTCTGTGTCCTTGAAATTTTAACGTTTTTTAAATTTACTTATAATGCACATTTTTAGATGTTGCCAGTCACTTTTTGTGTGTTACATAGGTGACTGTGTTTCAGATTGCATCGTTATGTTTCTTTACAGTTATGCCGTTACAATTTATGTAAGATTTGGTGCGAATGAAATAACTTTTTAAATCAAACCTAAATGAATAAATGAATCTGTAATCAATGCATTGAATGTCTCCTCTAGTTTTAAAACTCTTTTGAAGAAACATCATTTGTCATATCTGTGTAATCAAATGATGGGTATTTCGGTGATATTCGAAAGACAGAAAATTTTCTTATTTTCAGTGAATTAGAAAGAAATAGCAACAACAACAAAGAACGGATTAGTAGACGAATACAACATATTATTTTCCCACCCATTTTTAATTTCGTATTCTAATGATGATCGCATTTCTTCTTCTTCTTCTTTTTTATTATAATCTTTGTTATTAATCATTATGATGAGAAGAATTAAAATTTATTCTACACAAGTTATTAACAGTAGAGCTCCCCCGAAAAATGGTTACATTTGCCCAACAATTTATTAAATTTGCTTCCTCCTAAATGATCTAGCATGTGCTGCAAAAGAAAAGCCAGAACCCAGAGAGCATGCACATTTGCAGCAAGAGTGATTTTTTCGGGATATTATCTTGTCATGACAAACTTGACGCGACAAATTTGCTGCGAAACTCCTGCAAAGTAACATTGCATAATCAATCACCCACCCCCCCTCCCCCGCTGCAAAGCAAGTTTGCCGTGAAACTGATACTGCACATTTACGACTCATAACACAATGACGAAGCGAAAACTCGACTCTTCTTCTCCTGACTGTGGTCCGAACTAGTATAGTGGTCTGTATATGCGCCTACAGATCCTATGATCGCGGCTTCTAATCGCACTCTCTTCCACATGTTCTTGGATCGCAAAAGCAAGTTCCATGACAATTAACTCAGTATATTCCTCGTATGAGATCAGAAGAAAGGGAAGGAGAAAAAAATGGGGAAGGCAACCCCACCGTCCTGTTCCGCCGTGATAAAGGGGGGAATCGTCTGTAGCAACGGCTTCGAAGAAGGTGTGGGGGGGGGGAAATACCCCTGAATATGCGGTAAATTTGACACAGCAAGTTGTTTTTTCCTACTGGTTTGCAATGAATTTGACACAAGTTCACTGCAAGTTTGTTGCATGGTGACTTCAAAGTTTGCATTAACTTGCTGCAGTCTTGTTATGAACTTGCGATCTTGCCGTGTCGAACTTGCTGCAAGTTTGCAAACTTGCATAGCTAAACTGCTGCAAATTTGTTTCAAACTCAAATTGCTATATGGGAACGTGTAACAAACAATTTTAAGCATCAATTCAATTTATACGATGTACGATGACAGAAACGCTCATTAAGCATATCTTTAGCGCACATCATTTATAGAAACTAAATTTCTTTTTGAGACAAAAAAACTGTTTTTCTTTAATTTAAAAAAAATGATGGGAGGCTGTCTTTTCCAAAGAGCCGCTGATTTTAAAGGCGTAAGACTACTTTATTCGCATGACTCTTTTGTTTCTCGAAGTTTCTCTTTCTTACTCGAGATTATCTTTTGTTTCTCAAAGCTTCTCTGATTATCTTTGTTACTCGCGATACTCTTTTGTTTCTCGAAGTTACTCTCAATTTTCTTTTGTTCCTCGAAGTTACTCTAAATTTTCTTTTGTTTCTCGAGGTTACTCTCATTCTCTTTTGTTTTCAACTCAATTTTCTCAATTTTCAACTCAATCACGAAATCTCGTTCGAGAAAACGTGGCAAGCGAAAGCGTCAGCCAATTTAGCGCTCTCACCTCATGCGTGTGACGTCACCAATTCACGCGTATTTTTGCCCAACTTTGCGACTCAGCAGTCGCTGAACTACAATTCCGATTTTCATTTTTTTGTAACTTCTGTTGTCTCTAAAATAAGACAATAGTTGTGTTTTTAATATATGTAGTTACCGAGATATAGAGGATATCCCATACAACGTTTTTTTGCGGCGTTTTGAAGAGTGAATCAAATTCCTTCCTGAGACCCCAATGGGAGGGACGTAGCCCTACGTTAAAATATGCTTTGTTATGCTTTATGTAGATTTACATTACATTTAATCCTTTAATTCGAAAATATGAGGTTGAAAACGATAAAACAGATCTCTTACAGAGCTGTGGGAAACAAAAAAATTACATGAAACAAATAGCCTTTCATCTCTTTTAGTTCACGCGGTAGGGAAACATTACGGGATACAAGATTCACGTCGTGAATTACATTAAAAAAACTGAACAACGTTTTCAATTGTTCTCTTTTTCAAGCTACCTTACTTCCTAATATAGAACGGGCCAATATAGGTCAGAGAAATTTCTGTCTGAATATCAGTTTGAGTTCGAGCATTGCTGCCAGATATATGGGACCACTGAACAATCTCTGATCCGCCTAATTTAAAACATCTGCACTAAAACTTCTACAATGATTATAAACTGAATGCTAGGTATCAAAACTTTCCTAGGATTTAACGAATTTAAAATATTTTCTCAGAACTTACGTACATCTTTTGGTATTGTTTATCAACGGATCTGGAAACCCTCCGCGCTTTTGCGCATGCGCAAGGTGGAGTTATTTTCATCAGAATAAGGGGAAAGTGAAGAATGGAAGGGTGATGTTTACATTTGACTAATCGTGATCTAACATAGAACTCAGGAAATGCGTTCATACGACTCATTGCCTGATATCCTTTTATGGTGTAAAATCGTCCAAAAATGGTAGTCTCCGAATCCGTTGCTGAACAGTACTTCTTATTGCTTCTATAAAGTAAAAAAAAGACACCAAGATGGCCAAATTAAAAATAACCATATTATAAACATTTCTAGCTCTATAAGATTAAATGAAAGCTTAGTTCAATGATGATGGGAAATTCGATCATAAAACGTTGGTGCTAAGTCGAACGATGTTGATAAGCTTACGTTTATAACGTTTTTATTCGTCAAAATTTACTACCGTCTAATATAAAATCTGGTATCGTTACAGCTAATCTGATGCTATGAGTACAAACGAGTTTTGTCATTTACGCTAATATGTTATCTGAGCCTTGGTATTTCTGCTACTAATATGAAACAAACGATTCATTTATACCTAGTCATTACCTAGAAATTTATATAAGTATCACATGTCGTGAATAATCAAATAACGTGACAGTTTCCTTTACCAAGAACAAAAACCGACAACCAACAACATACTGAAAATACTCTAGAAGTATCAATTTACGAATCTGCTACTAACATCTCTGAGACACTCAAAATTTGAGAAATTTCTAACTATCTAACATACATTCTGGAATCTTTATTACGAATCTGTTGAGCGATAGTCTTGCAATCAGTACTAGCAAGATGCGTCATTTATGCTAAAGGATTAATCAAAAATTCATTATACTTTATCATAAACCCCGAATAATGTCATAAGTCACAGATAGTAACCTGGGGGCAATTCCCCTTGAAATTATTTTAAAAGTTTGTATTTTCGTTTTTATTCTAATTGGCTTTTCCACTTTGAGAATTCAGTGATCAACGAAAATGGCAAAAAAGTTTAAAAAAAATAACGTAAAGGGAAGACGGAAAATCAATCAAGAATTGAGAGAGAGAGACAGACCAGAGCTGCAGCAAGTTTTGGCCCTTCTGAGGGTCCGAAATTAATGCAATAAGCAAAGCGAAGCTGGGAAAAAGCAAACCTTTCTCTGCTTGAAATTGCATTCAATTGAGATGCATTTTTCCCAGCTCTCTCTTGGCGCGACTTCCTGATTTGTTTTTTTTTTTCGCTTTTTCTCAGTAGTTCAGTCGTTAAGTGGTTTTTTAAAATCCAATTCTGGAGGAGTTGTAATTCTTTGCTTCCTTATGTTTTTTGGGGTGCTAATTACGAATCTGAGGTTTAACACCGACAACTTTTGTTGGAATTTTAGTTATAACCAGTAAACATGAAAATCCCCCACCTAGTTTTTTGCTTATAACTCAAAAACTATTAATGTTTAGTATATCATCATTATAAATCAAAATAATCAGCACAAAATTAACTACAACTTAGGTCTATACAACTTTTGCAGAACTGCTTGTCTCTGAGCTGACGAGACGCCACTGCATAGGGGTGACTGCTTCTTTACCAAGACATAGCAACTGACACAAAAAGCAATGGTATTCTTTTAGACGAAAGAAGCCGCACAAAGGAGATGACAGACCTTACGAGACTGCCGCCAACATCTCAAGGTCACACAAATTCAAAGAACTTCTCACTATGGAATAGGAAAAATTACCACGAGTCTGACTCGTGATATTCATACTTTCATACGTGTCATTTTCATCAAACGGTTAAAGAGAAGTTTATTATAAAAATTATACGTCGCGAATCATGTGATGGTTTACAAGCAATCGAAAAGTAGTGGTTTCTTTCTTTATGATGACTAAGAGGTTTAGATAAAAAAATAGGCTAGTCATTTAGATCAAGCAAAACCGCACAGAGAAGAAGGAAAATCTATTAATCTTTGAGGCAGTGGCGGCTAGTCAGCTCAGAAACAAGCAGTGCTGCAAAAGTTGTATAGACCTAAGTTGTTGTTAATTTTGTGCTGATTATTTTGATATATAATGATAATATACTAAAAATTGATAGTTTTTGAGTTATGAGCAAAAAACTGGGGGAAAAGTTTTCATGTTTTTTGGCTATAACTAAAATTTTAACAAAAATTATTGGTGGCAAACCTCAGAATCGTGATCAGCACCCGAAAGAAATACAAAGAAGCAAAAAATTACAACTCCTCCAGAATTGGATTGAAAAAACGACTTAACCACTGAACTACTAAGAAAAAAACGAAAAAAAAAAAAAAAAAACCAGCGGGAGTGGTCTCCCCTAAACTTTCTCGTATACTTCCCCAAAAAGGTGCTGTTTCCCCTCCCCCTGCGTGGATAAAAAAAATTCGAACATATTGTAACCCAGAATCCAATGACTATCGGAAGGTTTTTCATTGTAGATTATAGTGATTGTTAAAATATTTACGTAAAGAATCAAATTCAAAGAGATGCGTAGCGATTAAATGCGTACCGATTCCACTCTTGCCGGCTCAAGCACGGAGAAGGAGATTACTCTTTCTCAAGGACAAAGTGACGTAATCCTTCAGCGTGCACAGGGATTGCTACCAGTACACATGCGCATGGAGATAAAGAATTCGTTTCAAAAGTAAACAAGTATGCGATTATACAGACCGACAGTCATTCAACCCGTTGACGGATTTGGCCCAAAATTTTATACGGACCTACATTCATGACGATAAATCTGTGTACCAAATTTTATCCATCTAGGTATTCAATTTTTTGAGTTATAGTGTTCAACATGAAAGCGGACAGACGGACAGACTTCCCGTAGATGGATTTGGACGGATCCGTCCAAAATTTGATAGAAACCTACTAATTACGTTTAAAGACCACAAACCAAATTTTATCCCCGTAGCTCTAATAGTTTTAGAGTTATCGTGTTCACAGACAGACACACAAACAGATATAACTACAAAGGGGGGGGGGACTGCAGCTCTTATGGACAAGGCGCCACTGCTTTGAGGTGAAAAATTGGGTTATATGGTTATGAATATCCTCAGCTGCAGAAAATCAAATCTGTGAAGAAATATAAGGGTGAGCTCATATTTGCGAAGTTTTTCGGTGGCAGAAATGTATTGCGGTCAAACATGCAGCACCAGAACACCACGAGTCTGACTGGTGCTATCCAATTTATCAACGTCATACAAGCTTGTCATTTACGCCCAATAGTTAAAGGGAAGTTTATTATAAATAACACATGCCACCAATAACGTCAGAGGTCACAAATAATTGAACAGCGGTGATTCTTTCTAAAACCGGCGGGAAAAAATAAGATCAAAAACAGCAATAGTCGGGGAAAGAGACCGACATAATAAAAAAAGAAGACAAATCTACCACCTTACGAGGCTGATGCTTTCATCTCTAAGTCACACAAAACTCGACTCAAGGAACTTCTCACCGAGATAATGATCTCGGAGGAACCGCCAGGCCGATTTAGAGTGCAAAACCATCAGCTCTAACCTTCGTCAGATGAAAATGATTTCGGGTGTCGGGTCACGTTCTCGATTTATGACGTCATCAATGAGAGGGTGTCGTGGAGTTCAATTAGAGATGGCATCAAAAGTCGGCGTGATCGATTCCCGGATTACTGGCGCACCCTTCCTTGGTCTGCCGCGCGGGGTTTTATCGAATTAGTCGAGGCGCCCACTCACCTTGTTTTGCTGTCCAGAAAGGAAATCAATAAAAGTTTTTGCGTGCCATATTGCAAGCGAGGGTGAAAGACACACGGTGAATTGATTGAGGGATCATTATCTGTTTGTAAAGGTCAATCAGGAGGTTTATTTGAGTGGCAAATGAATTGGTCCTTTTTACTTCCTCGTATACGAAGTATACAAAGAGAAAGTACAGTCGGACCTCTATTTAACGAACCTCTATTTTGCGAATTTCTCTATTTTGCGAACTTTTCCTTAGAACCAAGAACATTTTGCGACTTCCTTCGTAAAATAACCTCCAAATAGCGAAGCGCATTCTCTATTTAACGAACTTTTTCTTGCGATCCAATATTTTTTTCTCCCTATTTCTCAACATTTCAAAGTTATTCTTTCTTTTAACACATTTTATGGTGATCAATGACTTTGAAGCTGGAAATGTCAAAGAGAAAGTGCTTGGGCATCAAAGAAAAAAATTTAATTCTTCATGAGGTGAATAAAGGCGTGAAAAAAATGTATACTGCTTTAAAATTTGTTATTCCTCCAAACGACTTATCAACCATAATAAAAAAATCGTGATAAGATACAAAATTATGATTCATCGAATTCTTCTTCAAAACGTTTAAAAGCATGTGTCTATGAAGATGTGGATGAGGCAGTTTTGAAGTGGACAGTGTGAAAAATAAAAACAATACAGCTATGAATTGCGATGAAGACGAAGAGGATGAAAATGGAAATGATCATGATGCAGAAATCAACAAACCTTCGTATGATGAAATGCTAAAATTCATTAATTTGAATATAAAATTATTTTTTTAATTGAAAATATAGTGTATTCCCGGACAATGTTTTGTTTTATTTTTGTTTTCCTTGCAGATTTCTTTTTGATGGGTAAGATATATAAAACAAATAGATATTAATTTACAAAATAAAAGTGTCATTGATTACTGTTTTTAATAATATGTAGTGTTTATGAATTTAAAATCTGTTTTGTGTAGTTTAAAGTATTTTAAAAGGTGAGTCTCTATTTAACGAATTTTCCATATAACGAACTTTTTTTCGGGATTTAGCGACTTCGCTTAATAGAGGTCCGACTGTATTGCAATCGTCAAAAAATTCGAACTCGAGATTTTGACGAATCTCCATGTTTTAGACCTACCTGAGTCCGAAAAACTCAATTTTGGAATTATGTTTGTCTGTCTGTGCACATCATAACTCGAAAACGGGGATGAAATTTGGTATGTGATCTTGACACATTATTTGTAGGTTTCTATCAAATTTTGGACAAAATCCGTCTACGGAAAGTCTCTCTGTCAGTCTGTCCGCTTTTAAGTGATCACTATAACTCAAAAATTTGAATAGCTAGATGGATAGAATTTGGTGCACAGTTTTATCATCAGGAATGTAGGGACAAATCCGTCAAAGGGTTGACTTTCTGTCGGTCTGTATAAACGCATACTGTTAAACATTTTAACACGTAAACCCTACGGCGTTGAGAAATAAAAAATTGTATGAGGTCTGCTAATATTAATTGTAGATCCGTGCCAAGTTTTCGTTTCAATCCGTCGATAAAAAGTTTTTCAAATCGCCTATTTGTCTTTTCTCATCACACAATGACGCGAGGCCGTTATTGATTAATTGCGCGATTCACTTGAGCTTATCCTTTCAGCTTCTACCCACGCCTTTCGCGGCCGGAGGGTTCCAGGTTCGAAACCCGATTCCACTGAAGATCCGCCGTGTATGGGGTCTGTTGCACGCTAAATCATACGTAGTGGTCAAGCGTCCAACCGTTGGTGTGGCGTGGAAGTTTGGAGAGGGGAGTGTCAACTCAGGTGTTGTCCTCGTCATCTGACCGCGGTTCAAAATTACGAGGTCTGTCCCAAAATAGCCCTCGTGTTGCTTCCAAACGGGACGTTAATATAACTAAACTAAACTAAAATAACAACGCCTTTCGCCTCCAAGTTTCCGATTCCCAGGCTCTTTTTCTCCACTGCGTTAGGGACGCTTGTTCGTTTTCCTGCTTTTTAGCTTATTTTTTTCTCCACATGTGTTAGGAGTATACGAGAAAGTTTAGGGGAGACCATTCCCGCTGTTTTTTTGTTTGAAAGTGAACCAACGGAAGTGTTTTCCCTTCGACTTTCTCGTATCCTTCTTCGAAATGGGCCTTTTTGTGTTTACCTTCAGTGTATAGTGAAGAAAATCGAGCATGTATTTTGGAAAAATACCTCTTTCGGTAGATGGATAGTGCTCAAAATTACATATTGATCCAAAATTTTGGTGCAAAGATTACATACCAAATTTCATTCGTCTAATTTGTTCCTTTTTTTAAGTCATCGTGTTTGCACATATACCAATAGAAAGATAAGACAGTCTATGCTTCGGCAAATTGATGCGAAACTTTTTAAGATCTGCAATTTTAGAAATAAAACCATGTGCCAAATTTAACCCATCTAGATAACCCCAAAATAAGTAAAACGAAAGTCAAAGACATTGACGGTTACAATTGATAAAATTTAGCAAAATTAATTTAAATTTTAATTGAAATTAAAATTAAATAAAAACTATTTTTTGCATTAAATAGAAAGGCGCATATGCAGCTACTTCTAATGAAATACAAAGACAAATAATAGAAAAACATAAATTTGAATTAAAAAGAAAAATAAATAAAAGAAACAGAAAAAGTAAACAATAATAATAATGATAACAATACACCTTTTTGCGCGCTCAACGCAGCAGCATTAAGTGATTGCATCAACAAAATTTTGCTAAAAATAACACAACAAAATCTATAGTATTAAATAACAAAAATTCTCTAATAATTGAAACACTTAATAAAAATTAGAAATTAAAAAATAATCAAAATGGAAGAAAAATGGAAAAGAACTAGAATGGCGAGCTCTTCGGAGACCACACGCCATTTGTAGTTATAAATTGGACAAATGTTCTGACAAGACATTCAAAGACATTGAAATAGTTAATTAAAAAAAGTTAGAAAAAATACAGACAGAGTGAAAGAAGCTTAAATAAAATATATTTATTTTACTTTTACTATTTTACCTTCAGACTGGCTCGTCTTCATTGTTTATATTAAGGGGAATATGTTCTATGTTTAATAATAGTTGAAAAGGAAAATTCTTCAGATTCAGAAAATTCTTTAATATGAAACAGAAAATGCATGTGTCTGTCACAATTCCTCCTCCTGTACATAAGCGACATAAAATTTGCACACGACATTCTGAAGTACATTTCTAGGTCAACTGTGCTATTTTCAATTTTCAGAATGAATTAGTTCGTAAGATATTTAATTAAATAACGAAAATTAAGCAATATTAAGCCTAATGCTTAGACATTTTTTGCGAACAGTAGCGAATCCAGGGGGGGGTTGCTATCGGGCTGCAGCCCCCGCCCCCCCCCAGCTAGACCAGAATTCTTTATTTTATTTGAAATCACTATAGCTGGTTTTTCTTAATCTCCCTTTTAAATAAAGTGACAACATTTCTTCCTGGCTTGACAGGCTCTAAAGTTTTCCCACTTTTATAGTCATTCCACTCGTATTTGTAGCATTGGCACTGTCTAAAAACATGTTTTTTCTAGTTATTTCATTGTGTTTTTTGCTAAATTATAGAAAGTATTGCAGTGTCCTTTATGATTCTTATTGTCAGGTGAGTAAAGACTGTAAAGTTAAAGTGTTTTGGCTTACATAAGCCATAAGATTTGACATTCGTCACGACGATACAAAACTTTTTATACTTCCGGGCGGCCCCCCCCCCGACTCAAATCTTGGATTCGCCACTGTTTGCCAATTACTTCTTATTGCACGACAGTTATGTTTACACCATTTTAAAGAGCAGAAAATTAGATTTTTAATGATATTAATTCCATTGTTCCTCCGATTGTTATTAACGTTTAAAAACATATTTTTAACGCCTTATAGAATTAAATTCGAGCCACTTGACTGTTTCGTGCGCGTGCTTTTGCCAGTGTTAAAGTTAGTATAAGAAACTATTATTTTCTTTGGACATAAACAACAAAGCAGACATTTTACTTCCGGTTTCCGGTTGCCTACGACAAAATATATTTTTAAACGTTAGCATTTACACCTTTTGAAAAGGTTACAAAGTGATCCAATGACGTTAGTGAATTATTCCCTCTATGTTTTGTTTAATTTTCACAATTTTTTAAATGATTCAAATGAGTGTGTGTTAAGCCTTCAAGGTTACTTAGTGCGGCTCTTCTTCCGTAGGGAGGAAAAAAGATGTTTTAACGGTCTATCTGTCAGATGAACTCCTCCTTAACGGTGAATAATTTCGACATAAAATTTGCAAATGCAATTCTGGGGTCCGTTCCTAAATTAATTGTACTTTTTTCAACTTTGAAAAAAAATTACTTCCTAAAATATTTAATAAATAACGAAAATTAAGCCAAGTTTCGGCGTTTTATCCCAGTTTTTCGTCAATAACTTCGGAAAAATATATTGCACGTAGATGATTTACATACCATCTTAAAGAGCAGAAAATGATCTTTTTAATGATTCCAATTTAAATGTCATGCTTTGTTTTCCTTAATTTAAAAAAAGATTTCAAATTTATTCCATTCCATACAAATCTTGTAACAATGTCTTTTATTATTGTAATTAAATTCAAACCAATTTATTTTATCAAATCCTTCATTCCCGAATTTTAACCACTGTGAAAAAGTTATGATAAAAAATATTGTTCTCTTTGAATATTAACAGAAAGCAGAATTCTTATTTTCGCTTTTATTTCATAGCATATACCTCTTGCAACATGTTTGCACCACAATCGAATGATGTTAATTACTCTCTTTCCGCGATGTTTCATTTAATTTTACAAATTTTTAAATCATCATAATGGGCGTGTAAAATCCTTTAAAATTATTGAGTCCACTTCCTACCGGATGGAGAGGGCCTAAGGAGAAAAAGAAAGGACACTATGCAGTTTTTTTCCGGTCAGTGACACAAACACTAAAGAAAAGAGAATTGTAGCCAGGCTAATGACAATAAAATCCAAGATATGAAAGAACTTCTGTTGTCGCCTTAGAAATGATGGGGAGGGGAAAATGAAGTTCGAAAGACTACCAGATTCTTGCCAGGTGGTTCAAATTAAGAATAGAAAAAGAAGAGGGGTGTTTAACTGCTGGTCGAGAGGGTCAGAGAGCACGGCAATGGATTAACGAATATCAACGAAAAACGCTGCTGCAAAAATCTCTTTTATTAAGTTGAAAGAGGACTTAAAAATATTTTTATCCCAAGCAAAGCCGGGTATATCAGCTAGTAATTCTATATAAAAATACATCCAATCTTTTGTTAGTATGAACTATTTACAGTTAAAAACGGGACGATACAGGAGATTTGATTCAAATGTAAGATATTTTTTTAAAAAAAGAATTAGGACTATTTTTTGGGAGACAAAAGGTTGAAAATCGAAACTATCGTAACTATTTTAGGACATCTAGTAACTTTATGTGTATAGCAGAAAAATTAAAAGAAGAATTCACTTTTACTCACTTTCATGTAAAATTAGCTATTTTAACTAACAATTTTAAAATTAAATCTAATCTATATTTTTATCTAGCACTTTCAAATTTAATATCAATTTTTTTAATTAGAATTTTAAAAATTAAATCTTATCTATATTTTTAACTAGCACTTTCAAATTTAAATATCAATCTTTTTTAATTAGCATTTTAAAAATTAAATCTAATTTATATATTTAACTAGCACTTTCAAATTTAAATATCAATCTTTTTTAATTAGAATTTTAAAAATTAAATCGAATCAATCTTCTTTCAGTGTGACCTATTTAAATATCAGGAAAGCCTGGGAGATTTAATTCTAATCCAGGAAAAAACCCGGGAAGTTTTCTGTCAAGGACAAACAGTTATAATTCGGAACTACGCCGGGTTTCCAGGGTGTTTAGTCATCTTAACTCTACTGAAGAGAAAACATAAGTAAGATGGCTTCCCGTTTTTCATTTGTTATTGACAGGTTCATCTGGAGTGGGTCTGATAAATCTCACGTTCTCTTATATACGCATGCGCGTCTTCGCTGAGTATTTTGGTGGTCATCTGGAAGATGTAACGAGGCTGAAATCCTACTCTTGACATATTATCTGAAATTTATTTTTTATCCGGTTATTGAATTTATTTCCTGTTCGTCCATTGATAATTAGCGTAATTTAACATTTGACTTTATCGATTTGGAATTCTGCGCTTAGTTACAGATAGCTAATGACGTCAGTAGAAAAATGTCAGAAATGAGCACGGTTATCAAATATAGACGCCTTCAATAAATAACTGCTTTTCATTAAAAAAATGCTTTCAAATACACTGAAAGAGTAGACTTTGATGAAACATCTGCCTGCTTTTTTTCCTCGCAAATATACAATTTCATATTTAATTTATACAAAAATTGCAATCATACTTAATTACTGGAATATCACGCTTTCTGCAATTTCAGATCAGTATGCTTTATTATATTTAAAAATATCGAGTGCATCTAAATTTAATATCATTTGGTGAAAATAAAGGGATTTCCGTGCTTCATTTTATATGCAGTTTTCATTTAACAATTTACACTGAGAGCAGCTTGAGCATGAGGATGATAAGTCGATGTGCACTGTATTAGCACAAGATATTTTACGATATCTCCACGATATTGCTACTATATTCCGAATGCCGCACAACATCGTAAAGATATCGTATGAATATTGCAGAGTAGAGCATCTTGTGCTGATGGAGCAAGTAGCTAAGCTCTTCCAGTGAAATATATATTGTCACCGATTGTTGAATGTGTTGAAAAGCAATTTAGAACAGAGAGCAATGGACGCTAATTTTACCTATACTTATAGAATATAGGTAAATCGCTATCCAATCATTAAACTTCATCCCTCACTAGCCATCTTCACAAAGCCTAAAAAAATACTCTAAGACAATAGAGTGAAACGAATAAAACACTTTTGAATCATTTTTGTTTAAAAATTTTCGAAAGTGTATTTATTATTATTTTTTCTCTAATGTTCATAAACAACTGACAAAGACATATTAACTTACTAGCAGTACGCGTAGGGCGTTGCCCGTGGAATCAGGACTTCCAGAAAATGGGGGAGGGGGGGAATGCCCCAATGACACAAAAAAGTTTTGAAAACGAAATTAAAATCAAAGATACACATTATTGATTTTCCCGCTTATTTTTCCTCTCGACAATGACGCGGATGTAATGACGTCACTGAAGGAATTGGATTGTAGAAATGCAGGCTGGGAATGAAAGTTTATTACGTCACCTCCTGCGAGGAAGCAACAATGCATTCTGGGATCGTTCGGAGAAACTGTCGCTGTCAAATCTGGCTAGCAAAAAAACTGTTTGAACTGATCGGGGAAAAGTTAATTAAAAAAAACGGACTAAGATATTTTAACCGTTCTTGTTTTAAATCCGACAGAAGCGTTCCAGTTATAAGCTGAAAAAAAATGAAAATTATAGAGTTGTTAGCACGTCAGACGCGAGAATTTGAAGAAATCCTTATAAAAAATTACCAGAAAAGTGACTATTATTTAAAAATTTCTCAAAATTCAGTAAATTAAGTTGAAAATTTAAAACAAACTTCATTAGAATGAAAATTGTCTGTTCTATCTGATGGTGCATTGATTGTTTTTCAACAATTATTAGAAAAGATACTACAGCCGTAAACGTACCAAATATGATCCAAAACAGCACAAAACATTAAATAAAAAATTTTCTAGATTGAATTTTAAAATTCCGGCTTCGAGGTGCATTGAGTCACCATTACGTCTACCTGTGTGCCAAATTTCATGGTTGTAAGTGCGATAGATTCGTCTAGACATCGCACACACACACAAACACACACGCAAACATTGCCTTTTATAAATCTAGATAGTAATTAACTTTTATACAGTAGAACTCCGGTAGTACGGACACGTGCTAATCCGGAACCCTCGGTAATCCGGACTGTCCATGGAGAATGATGCATCTCGCGCTGATACAACCGATGGATCAGAATGTTATTCACAATATCAAGCTGGGATATCGCAAGTTGCTTCTTACAAACATTCTCAGTGATCCTGTGCACAATGAAAACTTGGTAAAAACCCTGAAAAATGTAAATTTGAAAGATGTCGTGTTCAGTCTTGCTAACTGTTGGGCACCTGTGTCTATATTGCTGATCAACAAGTCGTGGAAAAATTTGCTTCCCAATTTTATTGATTCTGAAGGTGAAGAAAATGTGCAAACTGAAGAAAATTAGCTTGCATCCCTCATTAACCAATTACAAAACACGAACCCGATGTCTAATACTGAAGCCCTCCAATGGGCTGCTGAGGCTGACGAAAGTTTGGCTCGAAATGAAATTTTAACAGACGATGAAATTATCAGGACAGTAACAGCAGAAGATGATGATGACGACGACGTCACCCCTGTAAACCCTATCAAAATTTCTCATTCTGAGGCTGTGGCGGCACTCATCACTTCATTACATTATGCTGAAGAGCAAAATTTTGAAGCACACGAAATTATGCTCCTCAGACGTTTAAGAGACAGCGCATTTGAATTAAAAATTGGAACGGCCGCGCAAAAAAAATCACTGACTTTTTTGGACACTGATTATGCTCATTCACTTACATGTGTAGTAATTATGTATGTACATATCATGTTCATACTGTATCATGTCCATTCAATTTAACCATACAATGTTAGTTCATACAGATATACCATAGTACCTATACATACAATTTTTGAAAAAAGCGTTTTACGTTATTTTTTAAAAAACCTCGCCAATCCGGAAATCCCGCTAATCCGGACGTCCATGAGCCTGAATTCGTCCGGATTACCGGGGTCCTACTGTATTTACCGCCAATTTAAATATTGCTGAAAATTTTACGATTATATTTCTTTTACACTGTGTAAAAGAAAATACAGTATGCTGTAATGAAATAAAATACAGTTTCGATAAACTGTGGTTTTTCCTTGAATTGTGTATTTTTAGTGATAAAGTTAAAAACAGTTTTCAAATCATGATACTTACATAAAAGAGAGGTAAACTTCGGTTTTATGCCGAAACCACAGAAAGTTTTAGTTTTGGCTCCAAGCTGTCTGGAAGCGTGTTTGAGGTATATTTGATGGGTCATCAACGTTATTGTGTAAGGATACACACATAACATTTTACTTTACAGTAATAAAAACAACAGTTATCGAATTTTAGTTTTAAAATGGAGATAGCTAAAAAAACAAAAGTGAAGTGATAGTAAAATACATTCGACGCATGATTCGATCCTATCCATGGTATTGAATTGTGATAGGCTACAAAAAAGCATTCAAATGGTAAAAATAATCGCTTGTCAAGGGAACCCCATAAGCAACCCGCTTATATTTTCAGCCGCAAAAGGTTATTTAAAAGTCAAGCAGTTTTTTGCAGTTACCTTTATCACGTGACTGCGCCATTAATTGAGTCAATTTCTGACAGATTTGTATCTTTGTATTTTGTAGTCGCACTGAATTTATTTTATACTGTCTATATATCAATTAGAAATGAGCACTAATGTAAAAAAGATATTTCTGGTTTTATTTTAATAATTTATATCAAGTGTGATTGGCGGCCGTTACCCGAGGAACTCTGCCTGTCCACCAGTCAACGATGCAGACGTGTAGTCCAACTGGTTGCGTAACCATAAAATTGCACACAAGTTTACGATTTGCAGCTTTTCATTTAGTGTGTGTGGATTTTAACATTCCGGGTCTGAAATAGGAGAATATATATACAAATTACCTTGCAGCCTAGATCTTGCCCATGCGATTTCTTCTCTTCCCGAAATTAAAGAATTACGCGGTCGATTTTTAACAACGAATGCTGAGGTCCAAGTTGCAGTGCTGTCTTTCTTCAAATGCATACAGTGTGAAGAATTAAGAAGACTATGCTCACAAAATAGCAAGAAAGGATGCGTCTGTGCGTCAAAAGTATAAGCCGGTAGTTCTAGAAGGAGCTGCAATGCAAGAATAGTTATAGGAATATCGAAAAATTCTTGTGAATTTAATCTCAAAACAAATCCGTCTGTTTAAATCTCTGTACAGTCGACGCTCGTTATAACGACCACACATTATAAAGACCATTCCATCATAACGACCAGTGATTAAATGCCCAACTGTGTTTCCCTATGCACTCTATGTCATTTTACTTCCTTTATAACGACCGTCTAGTGTCGTCTAATCCCAATACAACATCCAGCGGACACCCTTCCCGGTATTTTTCCAAAATTCCTTTATTTTCTACTTTAAAATCTATTTTAGAAATATATTTTTACTTGATAAAATGTTATTTTTAATACTAATGATAAAAAAAATAATTTGAGTATTTAGTTGGAATCTCTTTAGAAATAGCCTATTTTTACGGAACTGTTGAGCGTGCATGTGTACATTTTTTTTAAATATTATATCCACTATAGCGACCACTCGTTATAAAGACCTTTTGCTGTGGGACGCAGAAGGTCGTTATAACGAGCGTCGACTGTATTTCCAAACTGGTCATTTTTTTAACCATTTGTTTACCTGCTCTACCCTAGGTTCGTTCTGTCGTTGGCTATTGAGTTAAACTAAATGTAGGGTTGCCATATGTCCCGTATGTACGGAACTGTCACTGTATTTCACTACTCAGTCCCGTATTTCTGTTCGCATTTTGATTGACATTCATACGACTTATTTTTAAGACTAAACAAACATTTATTAGAACATTAAAACACAACTATTACATTCCGTATCTGCGTACATCGTAACTGCGTCCAACCTTACTCGTACTCAGCTCTCTTCTCTTATTTTAAATCAAATTCAAAGTAGCTCAACATCTGACTGTCGCCACTTATCTGGTATCATACACTGTTACAACAATAAATAAGTTGAAGTCATGCTTTTGTCACGCATAAATATTAAATACTAGAAAATCACCCGTCATGGTTTGACGGGTGCAAATTGCCTCTTCATTCGAGAGATTTTCCTTCAAATTTGACGTGTTTAAATAGATATATATGCGAAAGAAATGTTTAACATTGATTGAAAATAAATAAAATAAACATATGTTTTATGACAAGAAATATTTTTTTTATTTACATATTATTTAAATATTTCTTTATTTAAAAAACCTCTTGGTAAACAACATTCCGTGTGAAGTGTTTTTCATTGTGTAATAATTTTCCTTGTACTTCAGATGTCTTTGTGTAAATTTTAACGTGATTGGGAATCCTAGACCTTGAAAGTGCAACATAGAGCTGTCCATGTGAAAAGACAGGCTCATTGAGGTAAATTCCAACATGGTTGAAAGTTTGCCCCTGCGATTTGTTTATAGTCATCATGTAAGCTGGAATTAATGGGAACTGGCGGCGGTTGAGAACGAATGGTAGATTCACGTCACTGGTGGCTAATTTAATTCTTGGCAAGAAAACGACATCGCCATGATTGCATAGAAATACAATTTGGTGTCGAAACTGTATCACGCGCATGATATACCACTGGCGTAATTTACTACTTTCTATTGAAAAACGGAAATTAATTTGAAATAGAGGATTAATATAATTAAAAATTTCTCCGGAACTATTGATCATAGCGAGATAAATTTTATATCAATCGATAGAAAATTTTACTTCACTATTTTAGAGCTATTAAATTTGAAATTAGAACGACAATTACTCTTTTAAATTTAAAATTACTGAAATTTAGGTTCTCTAATAATGGAATAATGCTGTTTAACGTCTCGCAGTACTATGGCGCGAGTTTTTTTGTTGGTGACGTCAGAGCGTTACCGGAGGATCTGGGCTATTATATTAGTAATGCTTACATTACTATTTGTCCCGTTTCTTTTCCCGTTTTGGGGACAAAAAAATATTAAGAACATATTGTTGCGTATTTACAAGTAAGAAGCGATACTGGCGACACCGAGATTCTAATCAACCATTTTTTATGTCTAAAAAGTATTCAGAGAAAAATGATACCAACCCAAACTGAAACGCAACTATGAAATGGAGTATGGAAGAGAAATGGCTGAAGGGTTTTGCGGAAACAAAGTATTTTAATCAGAAATCGTGTCTAATAAAGCTATGCGAATTCGTATTTGCCATTCCAACCCACAATGCAAATATGAAGAGAATATTTTCCATAATGTTAACTCAATAGTCGGATGAAAGAAACAGGCTGTCAGTGTAGACAAATAAAGCAATTTTGAATTGTCATTATAATTTTAAAATGACCTACCACTTTTATTATTATGTCAAAGAAGAAAATGATGTAATTAATTAATAAAGTGAAATCAACTTTAAAATACAACCGGGCTAAAAAGGATTGGCCTCTGCATCTTTTTTTATTATATTATGTGTTCATTTTATTACATTTATTAAACTTTATTGACTTATTTTATCAGAGTAAAATAAACCATTACCTACCCAATTTTTTCATGGTTTATTTATTCAGCACTTAAACGTCCCGTATCAATTCTTGGCAATTATGGCAACCCTAACTATAGTTCGGCAACGGATTCTGAGACTACCACCTTTTGACGATTTTACACCGGAAAGGGTGTCAGGCAATGAGTCATATGAGCGCATTTCTGGAGTTCTTTGTTAGAAAACGCTCAGTAAAATGTAAACATCACCCTTCCATTCTTCACTTTCCCCCTATTTTGATGTAAATTACTCAGAACGGCGCATGCGCAAAAGCTCGGAGGGTTTCCGAATCCGTTGCTATACAATATACGTTGCGTTGTCTGTAGGCCAATTAGTATTATGCCTATGTATATTACAGTTTAGTTATGTAAAAAGGAAGAAGAAAAAAAAGAATAAACGGGAAAGAAAGCTATTCAACCAACTCTGAAAGAACAAAATTTGTTTTAATGCTATTCTCACGGTTATATGTACAATAAGTCATAAAAAATCAGTATCATTTCGATATGAAATGCACAGAATGTTAAAAATCAATATTTTTCAGTAACGTCAACAATTATAGGAATGACCACCTTTAAAGAATTTCACGAGGAAAGAAAATAAAGTTAAATGCTAGCTTTTCGTTTCAAAACAATATTGTTAGGATAAAATACAATATTTGAAAGACAAAAGGAAGCCCAGACTAAATTTAAGAGTCTTTTTCTTTATATTTTAAATGCTATTTTTATGCTTGCACATGCTGTAAATTTTATAAATCAGTGTAGTATGGGAGAAAAAAATGCGGAAGGAAATAGAGCATTTAAAATAGTTTATTAATATTGGATGCCATAACACGCTCATATTTTCTCGCTTCGTTTATCTGAACAAAAATTACTTTAAAAATCTATCAGGAAAAGAGAAAAGTTTAGAAAACACTATCTTATTCTCAATATTTTTATTATTTTTTAAATTGCGCGAATTAATTCTAAAAGAAGAAAATTAAGCTTTATTATGCTAGATTTTTTGAAATTTCGAAACAAATGGTTAGCGCAAAGAGAATAAACAAAAGGCGTAATAACGCTTAAAAAAACAAAACAAAACAAAAAAACAGACAAGTAGCTTGGTCTTAAAGAGAAATGTTCGTGTTTTCTTAAGGTTCTTTAACTCTCCTTTTTGTCTGATCGATTCTTTATTCTGGAAATTATTCCTATTATTCGAGAGTCATTAGTAATATTCTTTTGTTTCCTATGTCGTATTTAGACAAAGCAGATTCAGAAATATTAATGAAGTACAAATAATTTGAATTGGTATTTCAAAGAGAAATTTAAAAAATATGCTTTTGTCAGATGCAAATTTCTACTACGAAACATTTCTCTCTCTCAAGTTAAATATATTTAAAAGTTAAATGTATTTTAAAAATAAGATTAAAAACAAATTTGATTTTAAAGGTTTAAAATTCTCTGTAATTTGACCATCGGTTTGAAAATCTTATTTTTTTGATGGTGTCGATTCATTCTCTCTTGACATGGATGCCACGCCAATTTAGTTTTGGAACACACTGGACATCGTGCAGGAGAAAATAGGGTGTGACGTCACGGCACAGCGTAAACTAAGAACGAACTTGTCCAGAACATTAAAGAAGAAATCAACTTGTTCAGAACGTTAAAGAAGAAATCAACTTGTCCAGAACGTTAAAGAAGAAATCAACTAGTCCAGAACGTTAAAGAAGAAATCAACTTGTCCAGAAAGTTAAAGAAGAAATCAACTTGTCCAGAACGTTAAAGAAGAAAACAACTTGTCCACAACGTTAAAGAAGAAACCAACTTGTCCAGAACGTTAAAGAAGAAACCAACTTGTCCAGAAAAATGCATGCACACTAAACATTTAAATCTAAACGTCAAACTTAAAATTTTCAGCATTCAAGGTAATATTTTGTCCGATACTAACGAATTTTAGTGTAAAAATTACATATCAAAGTTCAGTCTTGTAGCTATTCTATTTTTGAATTATCGTGTTCATAGATAGACAGACCAACAGACAGAATGAGAGATAGACATTATTCCAAAAATGGTTTTTTTTTCTGACTGAATGAAGTCTAAAACGTAGTTTCCTCAAAATCTCGCTCTTGAATATTTTGACGATTACAATTTGTTCTCTTTGTATATTTCGTAAAACTGAAAAAAATATTATCGGTTGAAAAATCACTAAGATGAGGTAAATCCATTCTTATATTTTCATCACAGATTATAAGAAAACTCATATTTTTTATAATAATTTTAGACTGTTACAGTACTGTTGGTAAACAATTTGTTAGAAATGCAATGAAAACAATTACGAGAGGGCCAAAATAGAATCAACATCTTTATAAGATGGAATCCGATTACCAAAAATTCTACATGAAGTTAACTTCTGCTTTTCGATTTAGCAAACGGAGTAGTAGATTAGAGAGAGTAATATTAAAAAAAGAGAACATAGTAGAATGCCGATTTCACTGTATTCAGAATTCAAAAGTAAACCAATATTCAAAAGCTAGACAAAGCAGAAAATATTTTACAGCAGTTTTCAAAATGAACATAATTTGCTAATATTTGAAATAGAAGTCTAATGTCTGAATACCACGCATTTTCACCAGACATATGGAATCAAAATAGACATCTGCATTTTAAGCAGCATTGACTTACTTGAAGAGTAAATAGAGCTTCTGTCACATCTGCTGCCTTCCGAATTTTAAGAACAAAGAGCAGGCTGAATAATTCAGCTGGGAACTGATTCCAAAAACACGATAAAAGTAGGAAAACATAGAATAGGAACTGCCTCATTATCATATAGAGTAGTTCTTTTGCTACGCTTTCTTCTTTGCTTGAAAAACAAAACTTAATTAGATATAGTGTACATTGCCTTATGTAATTTAACCGCAAGAGAGAAAATAATTGTCGTATAAAAACTCTGGGACATTTCCCTCAGATATTAAAATTATTGAATCGTTGAATATTTCCAGTTTTAAATTAATGTAGAATATTGCTAATGAAAAATAGCTGCTTTTTTACTTTTTATTTTACTATAGATTTTAAAAAGGGATTTATGATTAAAGTAGAGATTTGCTTTTTTATTTATATATCTAACCAAGAGATTTATTAAATAAATTATGAGTATAATAGAATTTTTGTCTTTCATAGGCAGAACACCACTAAGACAGAAAACTGATAAGCTATTTTAAAGAAAAAGAAGACATATCGCTATTTTAAAGAAAAATGAGAAATATAAAGAAATGAATTTTTAATAAACTATGAAGAAGATGGAATTTGTGTCTTTCCTAGAAAGAGGAAATTGCTATTTTCAAACATAAATAAAAACTACAAATGAAAAGATATCTTTGTAAATTTTCAATAGGAAAGAATTGACTCTCATTTCTGAAAGCGAATTGGTAAGCAATTATTTTAAAAAAAGAAGTAGATAAAGCAAAGGATTTTTAATAAATTAAGAATAAACAAATTTTTCCTTTCCTAGCTAGAAAATTTGCTGATAATTTTAAAGAAAAACAAAATAAATAAGAATCAATCGATTGCTTGATAAATTATAAATCAGATATAACTGTTCCTTTCCTTAGCAGAGTAGTTAGTAAATTAAATACATTATGAGAATGATTTTTTATTAAATTATGCACAGCTTAAAATGGGTTCGTTTCATAACAGAAAGATTTTGAAATAAATTTAAAGAAAAACTAGAAGAAAAAATTCAAGTTTTTATTCACACATTATGTGGAATGGATTGCGATGTATTTAATATGTAAATTCTATAAGGGTCCCATTTCATTTCATTGCCAATACCTTGCTTTATAACATTATGGAAAATGGAAACAGAATTTTTATAAAGAGATTTAAATTTCTACGTGGAAGACTACACATTCATTTATTTCAACAAAATATGATTCAATTATTTGTTAATCGCATTTTTTGCATCATACATTTAGGCTGAATGTTAGAAGAACTTGAAAGACTTTAAGCCTCTTATAACACTAATTCATATTAAATCTAAGATCTCTTTTGGATCGATATAACTCTAAACGAAGCATACTGAAAAAGATCTCTATGAAACGAAGAGCAACTCGCATAGACCTTATCTCAAGTGCAAAGTGCTATTGCGAGAATTTTGTCGAAAAGTAAATGGAATCACATTTTTTCTGGTGTGACATAAATTAAAAAACTCTGTGAATCGAAAGAAATCTGATTTAGAAATAAGAAAAGTTCATTTGGGAGTGTAAAAATATTCGCTTTTATTCAGAAGAAAGAACACGAAGAGATTTAAAGTTCAATTAAATCCAAGGGAAGTTTACCATTTCTTCAGTTTAATAGTCAGAGCCTCAGAAAACAACGAAACAGAGAAAACCATACCGAGGGGGAAAATATATATATAAAAAATGGATAAAAAAGTCTTAAGATTTGAAAAAAAAATTTTAATACTTGCAAGCAGATAAGTTTATTTAAAATATAAAATAAATACACATCATTTTTATTGATAGCATTTCCATATGTAGAACAATATGTTTGATAAATTTTAAAAAATGCAAATTGAGGTTCCAGTTGCTGATTGAAATAAAACTCATTTCAAGTATATAAAGCTTTGTACTCTTGAAGTCAACTTACAAGAATTGAAATATATCTAAGCTAAACTAAAGAATATAACGCATTCATTTTTTTAATTTTTGAAGCTTTAGATCTTCAGATAATACAAAAATAAACACATTTTAGAAATTTCACTTCATTATAATTTATCGCTTTGAAAATATAAACTTTTCCTATTTTTTGCATATCGAAAGACTTGAAAAATCAAATACAGTGATTCTTATGCTGTGAGGCGCCCCAATGTAGAGTCTCAAAATAATAATAAGAGGGGGGGGGGAGGAGCGACGGGTGGAAAAAAATGAAAAATTAATTCTTTAACACACCTTATTTTATTGAAAAATAAAATGTCATTTAAAAAAAGTTCTATAATATAGAAGAAACTACGATTTAATATTATTTTTTCAAAAAATTTTTAAAGAGGGAGAAATTCATGGAAAATTATTTAAAAGGGTGTTATTAAAACTGGAGCTTTTAGGCACAAAATATTAAAATGTTGACAGCCACATATTTCATAGCTTAAAATAAACGCTATAACTTCAAGGAAAAAAAAACACAACAAGGAAATTTAAAAACCGCAGGAATTTAGTCCTTACCTCTTGCGGGATCTTTGTTTGCCTTGTTTTACGACAGTGGTTCCGAGAAAATCAATCGGACAAGAATATTAATAAATCCAATCCAACCCGAGTATACCGGAACCAACCGGATCGACTATCCTTGAAACCGAGTCTGTTTTGTTCTGGTATGCCTCCTGCAGGCCTTAATGAGTCTCTTTTACATAAATACATGCAGAAATATGGATGCTATTTCACAAAAACCTAGGAATAAAGTGAATCGACGCACAAACAGTGAGTCATTTGATAAAACTTCACTGGAAACGATAAGAGGTGTTTGTTCAAATGCCTTCTTGAGTACTCGCTTACCTACAGCAGAATTGCAATCCGTTGCAGAAGCACCTATTGCGGGCCTCTGATACACTTTCAAAGGACTCCCGCCGTGTTGCGTACCTGTCTGACAGGAAGTAGAGAAATATTCGAAAGATCTATAAGTTTCTTAATATCTTATCTGCATTCTGTTTGTCGCTTTGGGGTAATTCTGGAGAAGATGGTAGAATCATAGCATCTATTGACAGAGCCGGCCTGAACAAAAGCGGGGCCTGGTGCAAAGTTGACTGGCGGGGCTTTGAAGCAAATTTTCGGATAATAAAATAATTTATTGTATCTTGCTATTTATTACATTACATAATTTGGTTTACTAAGGACTAAAGGAATACATGAAAAAGATAATTAAATTATTTTTATAAAGTTTATTTCTATCACACAAAAAAATAGTTAATGAATCAAATAAGAAAAATAAGTGAACAAAAGCAGGGCTCGGTGCAACTTTGACTTGTGGGGCTTTGAAACAAATTTTCGCATAATAAAATAATTTATTG
>BGPR01000014.1:230223-327177 GCA_013235015.1 Araneus ventricosus
TTTATAAAGTTAATATTTCAATCACACAAAAAATAGTTAATCAATCAAATAAGAAAAATAATTGTTAATAATTGAACAAAAGCAGGGTCTGGTGCAAAATTGACTTGCGGAGCTTTGAAAAAAATTTTCGCACAATAAAATATTTTTGTTGTGTGTTTCTATTTATTGCATTACATAATTTGGTTTACTAAGGACTAAAGGAATACATGGAAAAGATCATTAAATTATTTTTATAAAGTAATGTTTCAATCACATAAAAAACAGTTAATGAATGAAAGAAGAAAATAATTGCTTCATAAATATAATTTGGTATGCGAATAACAAGAATAAGTTTACAATATATGATTTTTGGGTCATTTCGTATATATTTTATAGCGCATTTCGTATGTATTTTAATTCGTTGATAATATCACCATAATTTGATTTCTAAATTAATCCGAAGTTGATATATAAAATGGCTACGGAAGTAAATCGTTCTTGACTTATGCTAGATCTCAGGTAATTTTTTATTATTTGCACTCTCGAGACTGATTTTTCTTCATATGCGACGGTAATTGGTAAGTCTATATAATTTTCAGAATAGTAATATTAATTTGGATACAATTCTAATAAATTCTTTTTAAATAAATATTGTGTCCTGGAAGACAAAACTCAGAGACAAATTTTGATATGTTAAATAAATAAATGCAATCAATTTCCATTTTGCAAAATCACTCAGCGGCGTGGGGCCTTGTGCGCTGGCACCTTTATCAACCCCCTCTGGCCGGCCCTGTCTATTGATTATACCTCTTTCAAACGTTTGTCAAATTTGGTATAACAACTTTAACTCGTCGATTAGTATTTATAATTATGTTACTGATTTATAGATTTCAGTATTCTGCGAAGAAGCAACGTACTTAAGCCAGTTTAATAACCGCATATTTTCTAAAATTATTAACAATATCTAAATGCTACAAAATATTAGTTATTAAATCTAATCTTAAATACGAAGAGTTAAAAATTGCATTCACTATGAATGAAATCCATATTCATGAAATCATTGATATGAATGCAAACACACTGGCAGTCGTAGCAGCTTTATTAACAAAACATATTCATAATAATTTTTGAATAACATCAGATATTTAACCAATTACAAGCAAAAATAATACTATGTTCAAGTATTAAAAGATTGCGTGTTCATAAGTTAATGTGGGTTTTGTTTTTCTAGAATTTTGTGTTATTCGACAATTGTTAAAGAGTAGTTACAGCAGCAATGAACAGATGCTCACATGTGAATATTATAATACATATTTCGTCGCTTTGTGTAAATAGAAGATGATGAATTTCAGGATAGCGTCGTTTAACGTGATGCCGCTAACTATGATAAATTATCATAGAAAATATCTCTATCCTTAACAGTTGTCCAGAAAAGTCTAAAGCAAATCGAATTAGATTTTAGTCGAGACTCATTAATTAGTTTGATGTTTCAATTAATATAAAGATAATTTTTTTTATTTTTTTTAATGTCCTCAATGGGTAAATGAAGCGAATTAGCATAATAAATCAGCTAATTTTACAAATTGAATAACGTTGATTTTTATTTCTTTTGTGCAACGGGATAATGTCTCTGAGGGTTCTTAATCTTCAGTGCAAGAAGTATATTATTTTTTTGGGAAAAAGTTTTTCTAAGGCAAATTCTTATTATTTAATTATCATATATTTCTCTCAAAAGCAGCAAATTTATTATTTAACTAAAATATGCAAAAACCTTTTTTTAAAAAAATTTCATGATATGTTTGCGTTTGTAACTGATATTAGTACTTATTAATTTTGCTATTTTGTATCAAGCGCAATCGATTTCTTTATTTATTCACATTAAACGTATCAATTACGACAATCAGAATCTGCTCATGATTTGTAATTTAATTGCGTCATTGAGCAAACGATTTTCGTTTTTATTTGTTTTATGTAAGCTTATCAAACGCATTTGGCAACATTGCGAAACTGGTGAATGCTTTCGAGTATTTCGTGTGAATTTATGTTCTGAAAACGTTAGAAACTTGTGATATTTTTGAAAAGAAGATGGAGGCTTTACTTAGTAGGGCGCCATTTTTTTTTTCGTCTTGTCCGAATCAGATCGGCAATAGTTTAGTCCAATTTTTGATGGCAATTTTCCCTTGTTTTTTAAGCGGATTGAAAAGAATTTTTTGGAATGAATAAGGGATAAAAGCCTTTGCAGCTGAAAATCCCATAAAGCGCTTTAATCAATCAATCGTAATATTTTCTGTGTCTTATGGAGAATAAGAAAAATGTTTGTGAGATATAAGAGTGAATTGCACTTATATTATGTGAACAAAGGCGTTAAACTGAGATATAATTCAGTGAGGAATTTATAAATTTCATTCTATATAAAAATATGATATTCTCCTATAAAAATTTAGCCTTTTCTTTTAAACGTACTGAATTTTTGTGTGTGATATATCCTTGTCATTTAAATTACTTAAATAATAATTGTTTTATGCCATTTTAATTACTCAAGCAATATGATGCACGAGTTTCTATACAATTTTTAAGTTTAGTTTAGTTATATTAACGTCCCGTTTGGAAACAACACGAGGGCCATTTGGGACAGACCACGTAATTTTGAACTGCGGTCTGATGACGTCAATTTTTAAGCAATATTGTTAAAACCTCAAATAAGAAAAATGTATTTGATACTAAGAGTGAAAAAAAAATTAGATGAACTAAACAAAAATTAAAATTAAATAAAAAGAAAGAAAAAAAAGTATAGATAATAAACAACAGATTTAGACAAAAACGATGACAATACATCTTTAAGCGTACAAAAGCAACAGCCTCAAGTGATTGCATCAACAGAAGTTTGAAACGATAATATTTAAAACACATAAAAATGAATTTCGAAAGTAAAAAATGCTCAAAAAGGAAGAAATGAATAAGGAATCGATTGGTAAACTTTATCGAAGACCACTCACCATAAAGATTCCAAAATTAGACAAGATTTTCTGTCAAGGGTAAGATTATAAATCATAAGTATAGCCTTTGTGGCCTGAATCCTGTCCAATATCAATATGAGAATCATTTTGACAAATCATACAAACTAAGAGTGAATTGCACTTATATTATGTGAACAAAAGCTTTAACTGAGTTACATATCAGCGAGTAATTTATGAATTTTCATTCTATATAAACCTTAGGTATTCTTAATCAAAAAGTTAGCCTTTTCTTTCAAACGCACTGTTTTTTTATGTGTGATATTTCCTTGTCATTTAAATTACTCAAATAATATAATTCATGAGTTTCTACACAATTTTATACCATTTTTAAGTTTAGTTTAGTTTAGCCTTCCAGCGGGCGCGCGTTTGCAAGAGATATTTGCATTGTGCATCGTATTACATATTTATATCGTTTTTTATAAATTTAAGTGAAATTTTTATTTATAAAATCTTTGTTTACTATTAAGCTAATAAATGCAGATAACATAAATAAAATCTGTATTTATTTTTGTAAAACAGCACGATATATTTATGTAATACGATGCACGATATGTCGTAAAATTTGTGCAGGCGCGCCCGCTGGAAGGTTAGTTGTACTAACATCCCGTTTTGAAAAGCAACACGAGGTCTACTTTGGGACAGACCTCGTAATTTTGAACTGCTGTTAGATGACTTTCATTTTTAAGCAACACTGCTAAAACCTTATGTCGTCATAAAGATAAATGCCACTTTTCATCATTCAGGACATTTGCTCTCCTTTTTCCTCTATTCGGAAAACAAAAAATCCATCATAACCAGCAGTCTCTTTTTAATCAAATTTGGGCGGAAAATTGTTATTTACATTATCTCTTACTGCCGGAAAAGACAAAGCCATAAAGAATTATTAGATTACGAACTCCACCCACATCAGCCTCGAAATGAAAGGAAATGTTTTTATTGCATTAGGAACCAGCACTTTACGAATTCTTAACCAAATTACACGGTCTTTAACATAATTACTGCTTTCATTCTTAGATGTGTCATTATCATAATTCGTTTTTATTAATTTCGTGCAGTGGCTGTTATTTAAGCAGACCTTCGATATAATTTAATTGACAATTCTGTTTCGTTAGGATTTCTTGCTTCTTAATGCATTTACATGTTAACACTTTGGAAGCGGGGAGTGCAAAAATGCGTTTTTTTTTCCAATTACCCAATATCAAAGTTTTAGTTCAAGAGTTTGACTTACGTGCCAGTTTAAATAAGCTGAATGGGCCGTGATGGCCCGTCTCGGCTTTGGGGCCGGGGGATTCCAGGTTCGAAACCCGATTCCATTGCAGATCCGCTGTTTGTGTGGGCCTGTTGCTTGCTAAGGCCCGGTGCACACTGGCCGATTCTAGCCGATTTGTGTCGTTGAGCAGTAAAATATAACAATAGTAACCCACGTGCCCCCTTTGTTGCTGTACAGGGGAATAAGGGTTGCTGCTGTTATCTTTTACTGCTCAACGGCACAAATCGGCTGGTATGCACCAGACCTAAATCATACGAAGTGGGCCAAATGTCCTCCCGCTGATGTGGCGCTACACAACCCAACAAGCCCACCCCACTGGGCTTAAGGCATTAAAGAGGCGGAGAAAGCTGGTGTGGTGCGGAAGTTTTGAGAAGACCTGCCAGTTCAGGTGTCGTCCCCGTAATCTCCCCCGGGTTCAAAATTACGAGGTCCCTCCCAAAATAGCCCTCGAGTTGCTTCAAAATGGGACGCTAATGTAACGAAGCTAAATAAGTTGGATATGTTAATGGATGTCTGCAGAACATGTTCCCTTTTTCCTTTACAGTACATACATTCTCTAGAACGAATGCAGTTACCGTTTGTCTTTTTTTTTTAAACTTGGATCTAATTCGTAACTGCACACAATATGTTAAGTAATAATAATGACACTGAATACAAAATGAGAATTCATCCTATTTCGTGTCCCTTTCTTTTTCCTATAAGTCTATGTATGGCATAATTTATAACTGATTATTCACTTCCTTAAGGGGATATTCAACCACGTTAGGGTTCTATTCAGCTTCAAAAATTAATGAATGCAGTTTCAGATAATAAACTTTTATACTGGTTGATCTGTTTTATATCTTTGAAAGCAAAACACATAAACTTTTACGACATACAGTTTTTTAGTTCTAATATTCAACCCTTTAAGAGGTTTTAAGATTCTCAACCCTAATTTATTGCTACTCTAAAGCTTTCGGATGAACGGCATTTTAGTCTCACCGTTTGGCCCATATGTGTAGAGAGTGCTTGGAGTTACCACTCCAGAACATGCAACAGAAAATTGGCCATGAGAGAAACTTGGAGTTCCTAAGTTGATGCCGGCCACTTTTGTTTGCCGTCCTACACTCAGCCCAAATGATAAGTTTGCACGCCTTACCAGACCTTTTGCTTATATTGTCTAGAGGACTCTCAGTTTGAGCTAAGTTTAGAAATAACTGTAACGCTGAACGCAAAGTGCGGCCAGAAGTGAGGTAGCTATTCCTGATAAAGCAATGGCAAGAGCTAGGCTGGTGTGCAAAAATTAAAGACCGTTTCATAAAATGTGAGAAATTTGCAATTTCTAAGAAAACTATGCCTTGAAATCAGCTGTGGAGAATCGTGTGACATACAATCGAGTTTCATACTGGAAATTCAGTCCCGAGGACATTTAGAGGCCAACCAGAAATTGATGAAGACGAAAAGGGACTTTGGCTCACCCTATTTCACAAGAAGCTGATAATGATTTGAAACTTTCATATTCGGTTTTGTTTACTATGCATATTACTAACATGCATTTTCGTAAAAATAGCATTGATATTCCGGAAGATATAAAGATTTCTTTAAAAAATCCCAAATTTTCTGACATGTTTTTTGCTTATAACATGTAGAGTTTTTAATCAAATCATGCGGAACTTACAGAAAATTTACTCGACAATGTGTTACAGAAGTATTGTATTAAAACTTGAAGTATATACGGAGAATATTAGAGGAAATATGAGGAATTGTACTAAATAATTTTTTACTGCGCATGTAATGAGAGTTCTTGCACAAACTGGTATTTTATAAACTAGAATCCTCGAACAGTAACATTGAATTTCAGGAAAGTTGAATATCCTCAATACCCATGTGTTCCCATAAATTCAATACATTCTTTAAATTGCATTTCGTCGATAACCATTCAAAGATTTATGTTTAAAAAATATCAGTTTGTGCAAGAACCCCATCATTTAGCTTCTCTTAAAGAGAAATTTAAATTCACCTCACCGAAATGCAAACATCTTTCTGAATTTTAAAGGTATTAATCTGGAATTTTTATATAAGTTGCTGTATACATCTGGATTTGAAGTTATAAAAGAAAAATTACGTTATATCTAGAACAGCGCTGTAAAACATTTTTTAGTACAAATACTTATACTTCCTTTAATATTCAACTTATTTTCTTCAAATTTTAATACAATACTTCTGTAACATATTGTCGAATGTTTTGTAAGTGTCGTTTAATTTGGATAAAAACTTAGTATGTTATAAGCAAAAACATACTGGGAAATTTGGGATTTTGTAAAGAAACCTTTATATCTTTCTAAAAGTCCATGCTATGTTTACGAAAATGCATGTAAGCAATGTTCATAGCAAACAAAACTATTAATGAAAGTTTCGATTAATGCAAGTTTTCTTGTGAAACGGATTGGGTTGAAATCCCTATTCGTCTTCATCAATTTCTGGTCATTCCCCGAAATGCCCGCGTGACTGAATCTCCAGTGTAAAATGTGTACGATACGGGATTGCATGTTTCACGATTCTCAAATAATTTCGAACCATAGTTTTCGTATTAATTGCAAATTTCTCGCATTTTACGAAACGGTCCTTAATTTTTGAACATCGCTGTATTTGACGTTTAGATCGAATTTAAGAAAGAATTAAATTAATTTAAAATATTTTTTGTGTGAATTCCACCTGGCGATTAAAGAGTAGGCCACTGTTTCCTGCAGCATTGCATCGTAAGCCGTTCGCTGATCGCCTGTTTGTCGAGGTTAATTTGTTTCCTCCATATCTTGTAATATATTCACATCGTAGTTTGTTTCCTGTAACAAATCTCTGTACAAAGTATCATGTGTTGTCTTGTACTGTACCCACTTCTGTATGCTGCTAAAGAAGCCCAAAAATTTCGTTGCCAAAAACACACATCACTCTCCACTACACGGCCATTTTGTTTGAATTTCAATAATTACAAAATTCAGCTAATATGCAGATAAATAATATGCATTGATCAAGATGCAACGTGCACGGGGCGGAATGCCAACGCGCATATTTTCTAAAAATATTTTTGACTGAACTTTGATTTGATTTGAAAAATATATAAATAATGTGTGATCGGTTTATATTTTGAGATCCAAATTAATTGGATATCATTACTGCCATGATATTCAAGGTTTCTTAAATATTTGATCAAATATTCACAATTTAATATTTGAATTTTGAGCTCTGATGATATGACAGTAATGGTTAACAGGGAAAAATAATGCCTGAAATATAGATATTACGAAGGAAAAAAGGAGGCTAATAAGCCTGTACTTAAAAAATGCACAGATATAAAGAAATCCGGTTTTGTCTGTTGATACGTTCATTTTGAAAGTGGTGCAAGAAAATAGATAATTAATAAAAACTGACAAACTTATGAAATGAATTATCATCTTATTCTATGAGATAAAGTTATAAAAACCCGTCATTAAAAGGACTGATGATATGCCAACTAGGTGCATTAAAAATTTAAGTGCTAAAATATGAGACTAAATTGAGGCAAGCAATAAAAGAAATTGCAACGGTTTTAAAAAGCAGTGTACACATATTAAAAGCTGCAAAATGCTGCATGCGAAAACAACCTAACTTTAACATGGGCAAAACCATGCGAGTGGCAGATGGGATTAGGTTCAATATTACAACAAACGAAAGCATTGTTACAAATTGTGTTTATATTAATTTTCAAAATTGATTAAAAATAAGAGAAAAAGTTGTGCGGAAATGGAACAGGTGTCAATGAAAAGCTAATTTTTTGAATTTTAAGATGGAGTAAAAATAGTTTCTGTGCGACGATATGTTTCAAAGTTATGGCAAAAAAATGCTGAAAATTACCTTTCTAAACCTCTTTTACCTCCTTATGGGGGTTAACAACTTTTTATTAGCGTAGTTAATCCTTCTAGGTGCTAAGGAACATGTGTGCCTAATTTCGTTCTAATCCGTCAAGGGGGTGTAGTATTGTATAGGGTTCAAACAAACAAACATACATTTAATTTTATATACATAGATTTTGTTATGTCTAGAAGAATTAAATGCTTAAATTATTTTCCATTGGTTTAATGGATATGCTATCTCGCTATTTTGTTGCTAAACTTACATTCTATCGTCTACATTTCCACGTGTATTTCATAGGTATCACTGAATTTTCTTTTGATTTAACCTGTGGGATCGAAGATTTGGAAAAAGACAAAAACTCCGAAAATATTTGTTGAAATCAAAATAAGAAAAGATACATTCCGTTAATATAGAAAATGTAATTTCTCTGTTAAAATAAGAAAAGTACAAAAAGTTAAGAAACAATTTTCTTCAAACCAACTTTAAGGTTTTAGAAGCGAGGGGGGGGGGCGGTTAGAGCCAGTACAGAATTTACATATCTTGTAGCAAGTGACCCAATGGTCACTTCCAGAGGGAAGCAATATAATAAATTGTATTTCTGAAGTTTTAGCTGAGGTACTCAGTGTTGCCATAGTAAAATCCAATTAGACATTTTGTAATCACCAGGTTGTGCAGTGGAATTTTGATCGAAAATCTGTCGAGTTTATCAACTCAGTTCTTAAGTTTTAAAGAAGCTCTTAATGGTCGTTTTCCATTTTTTCATCCATTTTCTTTTCTCCCAGTTACACAGAGTTTATAACCCATAAAGTCGAAAGAAAGTCAATATAAACACTTATAACACAGCTTTATTTTATTTTAAAGTTTTGACATTTCTAAACAACCAGGTGAAGTAAAAGCGCTAGATCATACTAGAACTCTAATAAAATGACTTGAAGTTTCACATTTAAAGTTATTATTCCAAGAATTTCTTGTTTTATAGTGCCTACAGATTATTTATAAAGGAAGGCTTTTTAATTGCGTCTGCCACAAACAAAAACAGTTTAGAAAACAAGAGCCTTTCTAGGAAGACCTTGAACCACACGTGTTGTGAAACCAAACTGCTGAGAAAACAGAAATCAAAGGGCGTTTATAGTGTGTCGATATTTTTCAAACATATTTATGATGAGCCACCGCAACGTTTGCTGTCGTAGAGGACTGTTTCGCAACCAAAATGAAAAAATCTTTTATTGTCTTCTTCAAACTTTATTATTGTTTTTTCAAGATTAGTAAATTACAAAAGGGCTTTTTTGGATAACTAAAAAATCAAAGACAAAAGAATGTAGGTTATGGTCAGGAAATAGCTGTGTGTAGTGCAGGGCTGTTGAATACAGACGGAAATTGTTTTCTCAAAAAAGAAAAATTACATTCTACGTTCTCTCAGAAGGATTTCAGAACAAGATCTGATAGTTCTCCACCATAATAGGCAATATGGGGTTAGTAAGCTGTGTTGATGACCTTTGGACCATTTGGATAAAAAAATTATTTTCTGAATGTGAATGATGATTATAATAGGAATTATTAATGCGTGAAGCAAAGGCTAGTTAGTGACTTCAAAAAAATCTTTGAAAAAAAGGAAAACTTATTTAAATTACTCTTGTCTTTGAAGAACAAAACTGACATATACGCAGTTTTAAATTGAAAGTTGTCACTTCCATAGCATGCAAAATCCTATGGAAAAACCATGTAAAATGTCAATAATTCTTCAGTTTTATGTTAGTTAGTTACTTACTTGCTCCTGTTAAAGAAATGTTTAAAACTTTGCCCAAAATTGCGATGCCATAACTGTTTTGTGTGACACTTTGGTCTATTATGTATATTGAAACAAATCATGCAATATTCAACTTTATTTACTTTTTAAAGTAAAGCAGAAAAATACTCAAGCGAAGAAAATATTCCATATGTCGTAAAACACAATTAGTTAGAAAAATTCAAACAGTTAAAAGAAGATAATGCTAGTTTTCTAACAATGAATACTTTAATTACTTGATTCATTTTGGAAAATTATCAAAGAAATAACTTGCGCATTAGAAAAATAAAAATCTCTTAACTCATTTATTTTAATGAAACCATTTTAGGGCAACATTATTCTAAATTGAATTAGGAAATGATTGTGTGTGTGTGTGCGTGTGTGTGTGTGTGTTTGTGTGTGTGTGTGTGTGTGTGTGTGTGTGTGTGTGTGAACGAAAGAACTCCTAAACTACAATGTATGTCCATCACTTCCAATTCTTAATATATTTAACAGAAACTATAAACTTGTGAAATTGCAACAACGTTGTTGATGATAACAGAATCATTTGCTATTTTAATACTGTCATTCATCGAGCTTATAAAGAACCAAGATTAAATTATAAACCTCTAAGCATTTATCCCAAAATATTCTATGCATAATGGTTGCACTGGATATAGAGACGAAATCTAAAAATGGAGATGCAATAGAAACTAAGTTTTGGTCGTGATTTATCGATGAAATACAGTGGGAGGAATGGACAGTAAAATAGCTAAATTATCCGAAGGCAGATAGAATAACGAAAAATGATGATCATCAATTACTTTCCTTCCGCATGCATTAGAATTTCTTTAAAAGAGGGAAATTTTTTTTCTCTTACTGTAACGTCAAAGTAAATTTCTATTACTGTTGAAGGTGATTCAAAAACATGTAGGTAAGTATGAAAGACTAGTAACTTCAAAAGAAACCAGACATTCTAATTATTAAGCTTTTCACAAAAGGTGTTCGAAATTGTGAGGACCAACAGCAATACAAGATTCACTCTAGCGGCCCATGGATTGGTGAAGAATAGTAATTATCTTAGGAATTTCATACAACTAAAGCTGACACTCCAATTCCTTGATTTTCATCATATTCAGTGGGAGGAATTTTCATAGACCAGGCTCTCCCCAAAAGAAATCCATGCATGTTAAATCTGATGACTGAGATGGCCAAGAAAGACTCTCGCATTTGTCCAGGCTTATCCTCAGATGTAGGTTTTTACAGATTCTTCCAGTGAAGGAATTCTGCAATTCCTTCACCTTCCCACATTATGTATACAAGCAGACAGCGATGTAGTTTCGCACAAGTCGCAGTAAATACACAAGAATGTTAGTGATTCGTCTCGAAGAAATAATTCTCGGTCAACCTTCGATCATCTGTTCCGTTTTCGTCCGCCACCTAGCTTCATTTTGTCCGTATTCTACTTCTCTTTCGTGATTTATAGTCATGCATAATATGTGAAATCTCCATACGGAAGGACAAAGGAAATTTATGACAACATCTTCTACAGTGGTAAAGTCGAAAAATAAGCAGTGCGGGACTCTCTAAAAGCAGTACCGGAACGCTCTAACCTGGGTGACAAAAATCGTGTTGTTTTAAGGACGCTTTCACAATTTTTTGTTATTTATTTCTCTTAAAAAAGCGGTGCCTACCAGCTCCATTACACCCCTGATCTACCACCTCAACGCATCATTTACCACGCAAGCGCACCCACCCACCCACACCCACACCTGAAAGTAACCGATAGAAAAGGACAATCATTTAACTAAAATTTCTTTATTAAAACTTTTCTTTATCAAACTGAAGATCTCATAAGTTAATTGCTTCACTAATCATGAAATCATATAAAATTATTTTAAAAAGGCAAACAATGCAATTGGCTGATATGCAGTACCGCGCAGTGTAGGTATAAACATAATTAGTTTACCCAAATTTTCTTAAATTCTGCCTTATATACATTTAAATTACCCAAATACAATGGAAACTCTTAAATTTTAAATAAGTGCTTACCTAAAATTGTTGTATTTTAATTAATTTATAGCATTAGTAATTACAGTGATTTACTCTTTCTAAGAGAAGAATAATTTGCAGTTTTTAATTGCAATTCATTTTAATTTAATATGCAATTCCAATTCGGAATAATATACTTTATCTCAGACACCGCTTTTACTATAAAGATAATTAATATTTTAGTTCATTTATTTGGTCTTAATTCGCAGACATTTTTTCGATTTAATAAAATGTCACTATAGAAATGAGTAATTTTTTCATTTTTTTACTTTCTCGTATACGAAGTATACAAAGAGAAAGTATTGTAATCGTCAAAAAATTCGAACTCGAGATTTTGACGGATCTCCACGTTTTAGACCTCCCTGAGTCCGAAAAACACAATTTTGGAATTATGTCTGTATGTCTGTCTGTGTGTGTGTCTGTCTGTGAACACGATAACTCGAAAACTATTAGAGCTACGGGGATGAAATTTGGTATGTGGTCTTTAAACATAATTTGTAGGTTTCTTTCAAATTTTGGACAAACTCCGTCAACGGGAAGTCTGTCTATTTGTATGTCCGCGGTCATGTGAACGGTATAACTCAAAAACTTGAATAGCTAAATGGATAAAATTTGGTACACAGTTTTATCGTTATGAATGTAGGTCCGTATAAAAGTTTGGGCCAAATCCGTCAAAAAGAGGCGTTCAAATTGCATATTCAATTTCCTTTAATCCGATTTTCATGCGCATGCGTATTGGTAGCAATCTGTTATTGTTGTAAATTTTATTTACAACAATAAATAATGTTTTCAAGCATCAATTGTTAACAATTTTTTTTATAGTTGTAAATCAAATCGATCTCATTATTTCAGCAAATCTTTTATTCACGCGCTTTTGCAATTGTTACGGTTGTGGTAGTATAAATTGTTTTCTTGGGAATTCAATCCCAAAGCAGAATTTTCGCTTTAGTGTTCATTGCATTGCCTATTTTATCGCGCCTGCTTCAAAGTAATATTTTTTTTGAAACGTGGCAACAGATATTTGATTTCAGGTTTGTTTGTTTTTTTGTTTTACTTTCTCGTACACGAAGTATACAAAGAGAAAGTATCTCTACTACGAATCTCCACTTAGAAAGTATACGAGAAAGTTTAGGGGAGACCACTCCCGCTGGTTATTTTTAATTTCCAATTATTTATTTATAAAATCCGCTTCACACTAAAAGAATTCCAAGATAGCTAATTATCTAAATGCAGCTTGACGTTCATAAGAAAGTTTTTATAATTTTTCCGTAGAATTGCAAATTGAAAAGTATTAATTTTGAGGAATTAATTAAAATTGTAATAATTTCTACTCCATTTAAATATAACACTCATTGAGATTTCTAAATATCTTAAACCAGAAAAATTGTATTTTTCAATCAAAATTTAATCGACTAATTTATTTTGGGCACAAATTTGACTATTTTAAAAATGAATCTGTTTATAAGTAAATAAATGAATAAAGAGAGTATGATAACTCAGGAGGTTTAATTAAAATACTTATCACAGTGTCCATTTAAATGTTAACTTTTAGCATCAAAATGCTACAAAATACATTTATTTTATCATTTTAATACGAATTTTTAAATAAATAAAACGAACGAGGATCAGATTTCCCGTTTCTCACTATCCAATGAATAAATACTAAATCAATTGTTTGAAAAAGAAACGGCGAAAGGTCAGATGTTAAAGGCAATTTTTTCTGAGATGGTACTAATAGGCTCTGTTAGGTACAAGTCAATTAAATGAAATTAGGAATGCTTCCCAAAGCGTTCAAAGGAAATGCATCTGAATAAAAGTTTACAATTGATGTAATTGTAAGTGAAACTGCATTGAGACTATTATTCAGTATCTTTATGATAAGACTTCTTGTAATAACATTTGGTTATTAGATTTGATTGTTACACTATATGTTGTAATATTATCTTTAATATAATTGAACACTTTTTTACTTTCTCGTACACGTTCAAAGAGAAAGTATTATAATCGTCAAAAAATTCGAACTCGAGATTTTGATGCATCTCCACGTTTTAGACCTCCCCGAGACCGAAAAACACAATTTTAGAATTATGTCTGTCTATGAACACGATAACTCGAAAACTATTACAGCTACGGGGATTAAATTTGGTATCTGGCCTTTAAACATAATTTGTAAGTTTCTATCAAATTTTGGACAAATTCCGTCAACGGGAAGTCTGTCTGTATGTATGTTCGAAGTCATGCGAACACTATAACTCAAAAACTTGAATAGCTAGATGGATAAAATTTTGTACACAGTTTTATCATCATGAATGTAGGTCCGTATCAAATTTTGGGCCAAATCCGTCAAAGGGTTGACTGTCTGTCGGTCTGTATAATTTACTTTTGAAAAGAATCCGTTATCTCCACTCGCATGCGTACTGGAAGCAATCTTCTGTGCACACGGAAGCTATTTAGCGAATTACGCCAGTTTGTCCTTGAGCCGGTGAGAACGGAAAATCGGTACGCATCTCTTTGAATTTGATTCTTTACCTAGATATTTTACAATCACTATAATGAAAAACCTTCTGATTGTCATTGGATTCTGGGTAACAGTAGATTCGAATTTTTTTAGCCACGCAGGGGAAGAGGAAACGGCACCTTTTTGGGGAAGTATACGAGAAAGTTTAGGGGAGAACACTTCCGCTTGTTTTAAATACAGTAAAACCCCGATTAACCTAACTCGGGTTAAACGAAACCCGGGTTATGCAAAATGCCTTTGAAATCGCAATCCAAGTCTTAAATCCATAGAAGACGTACTGGTCCGAAATGATGCCAAAGGTTAGATGTTTTTCCCAACGATATCCCCACTTTTTCCCCTTTTAAGCTTCCCCAAGAAGATCAGTGATTAATTTTAATTAAATTAAAAAATGAAATTAATGGGTATTAACAGTATTAATTGTGATTTTTGTTTACCTTTGCCCGTCTGGAACATTGCGCCCGAACTCGCCGGTGGGAATATTGCATCCGACGGAGGGTTGACTTTAATAAAGAAGTTAAGTGTAGCCAACAAAGAGAGTTTTGAATTCATTTTACTTTGAGAATAGTTCAGAATTACATACTATAATTAGATACAAACAGAAAGATGTTCATGGCTTAACCGAAAAAATCGTTATCCGAAACGGCTTCCCCCCTTTCAATTCGGTTAACCGGAATAGTATTGTAGTTGATACGATTACAAAAATTAGAGCAACAAAATCAGCAGTTTCCTTCAAAATCATCGTAGAATATTTTTTGCCTCTGAAATATTTTTACAAAGATATTATTTTTTAAAGTCATCCAACAAGCTTAAAAACCAGTATCTTCGTCAAAGAGAAGGTCTTCAAATGGATTTTTTTACTATCAAAAGCACTAGAATATTTGCTGAGGACTTGCGAAATGTATGTCTCGGATTTACTAAAAATTTTCTCTACAGAATATTTTTTTAGCTTCAGTGCTTGAAATATGAACCTATAAAATAAAATGACAAATTCTATAAGAATGCCTGCCTCTCTGTATAGAGCATTCCCTGTCATACTTCATGGAAATAGAGTTACGGTCTTTATAAGTAATTATACATTACATTGGTAATCAGTAGTAATATTTGGAGTAGTTATATAGAAGTTCATGTTTAATTGAGATTTTAGTATTTATAATAAAGACAAAAAGATAAAAAGGCGTTGAAAGACATTATAATATTTTTATTATTAACAGCTTTTTCACATTCTTTTTTAAATTAAAAATTCAAAAGAGTTCCAAATTAAATCTGTGAATTTTGCTATGGAGATGTTTTATTTAAATAATTAATGCATAATTTTTAATACTGTTATTTTTGTTACAGTTTTGGGTATTCTTTTGTTGAATTTTTTTTATTTTAAATGAATTACAATAAATTTTAGATACTAATAGAACAATCAGTAAACTTACTTTTTCTGTAGTTCAAGAGTTCTTAAGCATTAAGCATCATTACGTAAGTATGACTCTTGCAGATTCCATAAAAAATCCAATTCTTGTTTAATATAGCGATGAGTCTATCCTTTATGTTTAAAGAAAAAAGTCTCTTAACTACTCAATCATGAATTTTCTTTAAAAATCAATATCAGACAAAAACAAATTAGTTAATTCTGAAGATATATCAGGTAGCGCCATTCAAAATGCTGTACATAGAATTTTGGTATTGCGTGAATAATAGTCAGGAAATTATGCTAAATAACGGTTCATAAACATTTGAGGACTTTTTGAAACATGGACATCCACGAAAATGAACAACACTGTAGGGCAATTTTCTATATAGGTTGTAATGCACTTACAAATAAAAACAATGATGGGAGGCTGTCTTTTTCAAACAGCCGCTGATGTTAAAGGCGTAGGACTACTTTACTCGCTTGACTCTTTTCCGATTTTCAAATTTTTTTTGTAACTTCTGTTGTTACCCTTTATCTCTAAAATAAGACATTAGTTATGTTTTTAAGTTACCGAGATATAGAGGATCGCGTCACCAATTCATGCGTATTTTTGCCCAACTTTGAGACTCAATAGTCGCTGAACTACAATTCCGATTTTCAATTTTTTTTGTAGCTTCTGTTGTTACCCTTTATCTCTAAAATAAGACGTTAGTTATGTTTTTAAGTTACCGAGATATAGAGGATCGCGTCACCATTAATGCGCATTTTTGACCAACTTTGCGACTCAGTAATCGCTGAACTACAGTTCTGATTTTCAATTTTTTTGTAACTTCTGTTGTTACCCTTTATCTCTGATATAAGATATTATCTATGTTTTTAACATATGTAGTTACCGAGATATAGAGGATCTCTCATACAACGTTTTTTGTGGCGTTTTTGCGTGTGAATCAAATTCCTTCCTGAGACTCCAATGGGAGGAACGTAGTCCTACGTCAAAAAAACATGCCGTTTACTTTTAATTGGTTCAAAAAATGGTTTAATCCCAGAACATAGTTTAGTAATTTGTTTTGCTATAGATTTATCTTCCTCAAAGAATAATAAATTGTCTTTATCTGTTTAATTATTTCATAATAAAAGGAATAAAGACAAAATTAAATAGTATTGAGGCGTAAATGTTTAATTTCATTCGAATTCTAAGGCAAAAATTGTTATAAAAGCCGTTTGGGCGTGTCCTTGTGGTCTTTAGTGATATGTCCAGCTGAAATTTCTACAGCTAGTTCTTGCTATGCGTCACTTTTGTTGTCGTTCCGTGCAACGATAATCGATTGTCCCTCTTAAATTGCAATTACTCAATGTGATCAGAAGGTGTGATATGTATATTCTTTAAACAATCGAATTTTTGAACGTGAGAAAGTTGGTAAGTGATATGAGAATAGAACAAACTGAAACACAAAAACAAAATGGAGGAATCTCGCTTTGAACTTTATCAAGAGCCACACAAAGCAGAGATTCAAACAGAATTTGTTTCTGTTAAGGGCTTGACATCAGTCTAAAAGTTAAGAACCTTATGTGACCCGAAAAATCCTGAAGTGGAAGAGCAAAGAAAAAGACATCCCCAAAATAGATACAAAAAATATGAAATAACAACTGAAACAAAGAAAAGAAGAAAAAATTATCAACCCTACCTAACATTTGTTTTTTCGCATTTTTCTTTAATTTAGTATAATTTCTTTTGCTGATTTTAGTATTTTAGAAAAATAAGTGATATGAGATTTATTTTTAAAATATTGGAGTAGTATTATCTATTCGCAGTCTTCGTTGTACCTTCAATTCGTTCAAGACTTCATTAAGTGCAAAAGGCATTTTAGAAACCTGAAAATTAAGAGGTAGTTTCTTCTGGTCATATCCTGCCTATATGCTCTAAACTAAGGGCCCCTTAACAAAGATATCAAGAGTTAATTCATAAAACCTCTTGCTATTTTAAGGGTTAGAGAGAAATCAATAGGAGGAGGATTAGGAGAGATGGATAGTTTATAGAAAATTCATAATATTTGTGAAATAATTATGTAATGAAATAAATGATTTTAATGTTTTGATAGTATTCTATAAATTTACAAATGCTTTTTAAATATAAGGATTCCATAAACTTTACGATTTACATTTTAAATAAATTCATTTCAATTAACCAACATCACACTTTTGTAGATAAAACGAGACAAGTATTGATTTAAAAATTCAAGTTTTAGTTAAGTAAAACCTTATTTCTAAGTTTCAGTTTAATGGTTCATTAAGGATGAAGATTAAGGGTTAAGATGATAAATTATAGTTAGAATTCAGGTATTTAAGAAATTCTGAAATTACTTATTATTAAATTTCGAAAGATGGGTTTTTCTCCTCTCATTTTGTGTTCTTTGAATCCAAGTAACACCTGCACTTCCCATAGAGAGAATAAAACGAATTTATAGACAGAGATTGTGCCCATACCCTGGTATTTACTAAAGTTGCGTGCTAGATAAAATTGGGGTAAGAAACGATATTTTCTCATTTGACAGCAAAATGATGCGTCTAAAGGAACGAAATCTAGAATCAACCTTTTAAAGTAGAAAATTTTATCACGAAATATTAATTACTTTGGTGTTGTTTTGAACGTTAAATGAATCATCACGATTTTTCATGATGATGCTAGTGCACAGTGTGGCCCGTCATTACCTAATACACTCAGCGTATAGTAATTTCTCACTCTCAGAGGTTGAAATGTGTCCAGAGAACCATATCTCTACGATCCCTAGTTTCCAGAAAATTCAAAAACATTTTCAAAAATTAATTAGAATTAAACAGAACATCACATAGAAATGAAATTGGTGTCATTGCAAAGCTAATTTTTTAAAACTTCAAGATGATGTTAAAAAGAATTTTGTGCGACAATATGCTCCGAAGTTATTGCGGAAAAACGTTAAAACTCAAGGTAATTTTTAATTAATTAAAATTCTAATTAAAAGTTCTAAAAATCCTTTCTTAGTGAGCACCTACTACCCAAAATGAAACCACCTGCCAAATTTCAAGTTTCTAGGCCTCGTGGTTTGGGACATTTCGTGATGATTGAGAGAGTGAGTAATGGTATTTGCCTTTTATATATATAGATTAAAATATCGTATTTTGAATAGGAAAAAATAGCAGGGAAAAGCCGTACAACACAAAACAAATGAAAACAAAAGCAGTTTAAATTGCAGGCTAAGGAATGTGCTTTACTAGAGAAGAGGGCAAAAAAATAATACAGAAAGATTTCGGGATGAAATAGAAAATTCGTTACGTCTGTGTTAAGAAAAAGAAATAGAAAAATAATAATGCATAACGGAGAAAAGAGTTACAAAAACGTAGGAAGAAAGGAAGCATCGACAAAAAGATTTGTAACTGAACTATTCATTTTTTCTATCTATTTAATTACCTTAAGAAAAGTACAGCAGAAGAGTGGTATGGGTTCTTGCAAAATTATTTCTGTTAAAAAAGAGCTATTGGTTTTGATTCGTTTTCGTAAAACATTCTTGAGTTTTCGTCGTCAACCTAAATTTTTCCCGCTTGTATTTCGGATAAAACTGTGTACGCTCTTACCTTTTAGTTTACGTTTCGGGTAAAAGATAATATGGATCGAGGTTCTACTGCATGCATCGCATTTTCGTGTTGAAACCATCAATTCCACTATATATTATACTAGAAATCTTCTACGTCATCCTTTTTCAAATGTTCGTTAACACCTTTATATGTTTTTACTTTAATTAGTTTTGAACTTTTGTTTAGATGCGACGATTCCTTGAGAATAACAAAATTTTGATAACAAAATATTTAATATTCTAGCTCTTTTTCTTTCTCTGAATTGATAATTTATAATGAAATATTAAGTGCATTAACCGTGTTTTGAAGTTAAGCTCATAATTTCTAAACTGTACTCTGACTTCTGAAGATCCAAACTTTTGATTTTTGATGTAAAAATGTTTATGCTTGCTAATTTTCTTCACGTATCGCTCGAAAAATCACTAGTAGGTGGATTTTATTAACAGTTCTGAAAGACACAAATTTTAAAAACAATGGTAAATTTGTTTTTCACCTTTCTTTAATTTATGGCTTGTCATTGTTTATTATCACTCGTTTTTCATGTGTGGTTATTAACGACATAGAATTTGAAATCTCTCAATTCTATCACATAATTTGACTTAAGTTTTTTTAAAAATATTTCTTTGCTAACCAAAAGCTCAATCTTTACATTCCTAATGAACAAAAGATGAAAAGAAATAATAAATAAGAATTCCTGGTTTTGATTTTCTTATATGATACCTTTCCTTGCACAACAGTAGTAACCAATTAGAAGGCTTTGTTAGAGACTATAGCCCATACTAATATGAAGATTGGCTAACACACGTAATAAGATAAGAATTTGTCCCCCAAGTAAAATAAGCTTCATTATAGTAAGCAGTACTCTTCGACCCTACAGCTCATAATACTGGTTCGAACAGGTATCTCGGTACTTTTCAACCAAGTTTTTCTTACTAAACAATGTATTGGCCTTAATTTTCTTAGATGCAAGCATTCGACATTCAGACTTTCGTTACGTTCGTTACCTCTAGCAGCAATGATAAAGGGGGAAAAGGAAATCATTCAATGCTTGAAATATTGCGAAAAAGATACTGGTTATTGCATTTAAGAAAATGAATACATTTATGCTCGGCAAAAATAAATATGTTGCCCTTATCCTTCTGCGCTATCTGCGACAATATGCATGCAGTTCCTTTTTTATCTTATCATATATCATCATTGTTGCTTGTTAATTAATGCCTAAATAATATTTAATCTTTTTTTTCCCTTCATTTTCAGGAACCAACTTCCCAGTCCGTCCTCCAACAAAAAAGAAGCCAATCTTTTCGGTATTCTAAAAAACAGTATTGGAAAGGTACGGTGAGCTTTTTTCTAACCTTGAAAATGCACATTTAAAAATAAATTTTCGAGATTAAGCAATATCAGTCCGTTGCTACATAACATTTAAAAAAAAACGTAGTACGCGATATTGATTTCAAGTTAAAGAAAGAGAAGTAAGTATTCATATAATGGTGAATATTTTCTTGTTTGCGTGTAATTATTTCTCTAATTTAACATAAAAAAATTTCCAGAATGTCTAAATGGTATCTATATTTCATAAACTATGGAGAAACTTTTTAAAAATTTATTGCCTTTAAGGCTAAAAACTTTGACAACATCATTGCAGTGATAACTATTGTATGAAGATATTTGAATAAGCGAAAATACTATAATGTAAATCAATCCAATTGTTTGTAAATTAGAATTATTTAGACAATTAAAGATGTCCGAAAACTTTAAATATCTGTTAGAGATAGAATTTTTTCTCTGAATCCCGGTGAACAAGCTGGTCGCCGAAGGCGGCCAGCTTGTTCACCGGGAATATAATTTCAACTGAATCTCTTATGTATAAATTAATATTCATGGTTCCCTTAACAAAGTAATTTTCAAGTTCATATTTTGATAGACATTTAAACCGTGTTCTTTCAGTAACCTCACATCTATTCTGTTTGATGTCTGCATGAACGTCCCTAACGGTGTCCAGTAACTGTCTGTGTCATGTAGCATACAAATGCCCGTCGTGGGCATCAATTTCACTCTCTTATTCCTCTTTCAAAGTATGCATTTGATTTTAACTTTAAAATATCGCGACACATTTTACATTCAGCAGCATGTTAGCTTGATGAAAATATGCTGATTAAAACATCTAATTAAACATTAAAATAATACTTTAGCTTTCAAGAATGGAAGAGAAACATGCAAATAAATATTTGTTTAAACAATGGAAACGGTTTGAGTTGCGTTGCAACAATGTAAAGTATCGTTGTAAATTTTGCAAAAAAATATTTTTAAAAGTTTATTAAAATCAGAGAAAAAATGGTACAGCGACTTAATTGATATAAGTGAAGAGGTAACTTATGGCACTTTCAGATGGCGTAAAAATGATTTTTGTGCTGTAATATTTTCGGAAGTTATTAAGGATAAACCCCAAAATGTAGCTTAATTTTTAATTAATTAAAATTTAAAAAGAAGGGCTCCGAGGTGCACATTCCCACCCTCCAAAGTATATTTGCGCCAAATTTCGTAGCTCTATGTCCAGTGATCTGCCCTGTAGAGTGCCGATACACACACACAGACACACACGTACATTCTCCGTTATTATTAGTAGCGATGTAACTGAGTATCTCTACTAATAATAAAGGAGAATGTGTGTCTGTGTGTGTTTGTATTAGCGCTCTAAAGGGCAGATCACAGGACATAGAGCTACGAAATTTGGCTCAAACATACTTTGGAGGGTGGAAATGTGTCGTTTATTTTTGAAATTTTAATTAGAATTTTAATTAATTAAAAATTAAGCTACATTTTGGGGTTTATCCTTAATAACTTCCGAAAATATTACAGCACAAAAATTATTTTTGCGCCAGCTAAAAATTTAAAAAATTATCTTTTCAATGATATCAATTAAATTGGCGTATGATTTTTTCTCTAATTTTAATAAATTTTTAAAAATGCTTTTCATTGTTACAATGAAATTCGAACCGTTTTCATTATTTTAACAAATATTTAATTGTGTGTTTCTCTTCCATTGTTGAAAGCTAAAATAATATCTTATTGGATTTTACTTTCCTTTTTAATTTGAAAATCTGTAAAGAAAATCTCAAGTTCCTGTGAAATATGTTAAGAAAGTCCTCAAGGTAGTAAGTATAAGGAAGGAAATAATCCAGTAAACTGACTAAAATAAATTTAAACATAGCAACTATAATCGCCAGTAAACTGAACGATTATAGTTGCTATGTTTAAATTTATTTTATCAGCATGTTTTATACCAATTAACATGCTACTGGAATGTAAAACGTGTCGCGCTATTTCGATGTTGAAATCAAATTTGTTAAATTAAAGTTCGCGTCGATTACGTACAATTAGATGTTACTTGATTCCCTTACGGACTTTCAAGTAGACAATGAACAGAACAAGTGCAAGGTTACGAAAAGAACTCTGGGTAAATGTCAATCGCAATTTAAAATTACTTTGTTAAGGGAAACACGAATATCAAATTATGCATAAGAGAGTCAGCTGAAATTATATTCCCGGAGAACAAGCTGGTCGCCAAATGCGGTTAATGTAAAATATTACAAACAGAAAGTTCATTCAGCAGATTCAAATAAAAAAAATGTTCAGAACTATCTTCCGATTTCCAAACAACTCTCGATGCGTGTCTGGATCCTTTACTTCTTAAAATATCTCTCTTTAGGAAAATTACCAACAGCTACCGTAAGCCACCTGCGTTTTACAGAAAACCCTTCATTAATATTAATAACATTTGAATATGATGTTCATAAATTAAAACAAATCTAAAAAACGGTATGTGATGTCAGAAAAATAGCCATTTTCTTAACTTTTCATATTTTTAGAACTTCTTCGTACGCATATCTCTATTAAAATAACCCATTGGCCTATCGTAGTTACAAATATAATTATATCACCATTTTATGACAAATGAAATTTTCAACTCGAATCAATAACAATTAATATGACAGAAAAGACTATTAAAAATTAGAGCTGGAATTGCAATGATGATTCGTATGACTCCATAATGGAAACAACATAGGAGGATCATATTAATAATAGGATAAAAATTTATATTTTTTACGAGTTTAATTTAAATTTTTGCTAAACGTTTTATTGCTCGGATGGCATCAAAATTTCAATTTCGCACTGCTCGGATATCAAATATCATCTCTCACGTGATATCAGACGATTTCTGAACGCGAATCAAATTCCAAATTTTCTTTTAGTTTCATCTGCGAGTTTTGAAAGTAACGTTTCGATAGACTTCTGAAAAATTTCTCTGCAAAATTTCCGCCTGCTAATTTCGAACAGCTTTTAAATCCTGAAAAATGGCTGAAAAGGGCATGCAAACAGTATTCGAAACCTTTGCTAAAGACGGCAAGATTGCTCCCGAGTGTCTCAAAAAATGGTTTAAAGAAGCGGCCGTTATTGGTAAGGATACGGGAATCACCGAAGCTGACGTGGACGCTGCAGTCGCCAAGTCTTCCAAAGACAAGAAAGGCCTTGAATTTGCTGAAGTTAAAGAATGCGTCAACGCTTTGGCCAAGGAAAAGAAAGTTGAGCCGAAAGAGCTCATGGGAAAGCTTGCAGCGATGAAGTCCGTTAAGCCAGGAGCTGCTGAGGCAGGAGCTAAACTCGTCAAAGAAGAAAAAGAAAAATGAACAGTTTGGACATTACGATGAACAGTTTCGATGTACTTGAATGGATGCTACATAATCGATAGAAAAATAAAACAGATTTGTTGAAATGGGTTTGTTTTTTGCGTAATAGTAATTGTGGATATTTCAATTGCTTCGTTATATATAATCTTATGTACCTGTATGATAATCTTGGTGAAGAGCTCAAAACTTGATAATCAGATTATAGGATAGGAAAACTTGATTTTTTAGCCATTTTATGAATTTATATTTACTAAAGCAAACTGTATCTAAATGTGCTTAGCTTATTAGGGAAAATTGAATCTGTTTTATTCCTCTGCACAAGTTTTGGAATTTTTACTGTAGTGTATTGAAAACACATATAACTCAGAATTGGGAAATTTGGAGATGGTTTCTGATTGCATAAATACTTTGATTTGTACCTAAAAGTTTTGAAATAATCAATTGTTAATTTTACAGAAAAACTAACGGATAAAATGAAACGTTATGAAGTACTCGTGTTAAATGAATCAGAAACATTAGATTACGTAGAGTGTAAATCTGACCTCAACTACTAAATAAAAAATTGGTTAAAGTTAAGTTTAAGGTACTTAGCCGTTTCTCCACGCTTTGCATCGCCAACTTTTTGGAGGCCAAGAGGAAGACGGTTTATTGATGTGTTTACATTTGTTTTGGTTGCGTAGTGACGTTCAAATTAGTGTTTGTCGCGCATCATTAAATTAGAGTTCTGCGCTTCGAAGCTGCGTCTTGATTGGTCAGCTATGCGCTAATTTAAATTTTATCAGACGATTTAAGAAAATCAACTGCATTTGCGTAATATTTCGTTAAGAACTCATTTTGGAATTTTATAAAAGAAGTTATATTCCTAACATTCAATGAAGAAACGAAGCTACTCTAGTTTCCGGCTTTGATGAAAGCGAAGCCGCTGTTGTCTTTTAAGTTAAAAAAAATTGCCCGGTTCGCCACGCCAGAGAACAATAAAATATTCACTGCTCACCCAAAACAAATGTCCTCACATCGCCAAACCATCTTGCCCTTGGCGACAAAAAGTTGGAGATGTAAAACGAAGAGGAATGGTTCCGTACCTTAAACTTAACTTCTACCAAAAAAAATCAAACAATTTTCCACTTATCTGATGGTTTATTCTCCCGATTATAAACCGGTAAAGCTTTGATATGCGCCATCACTAGCGATAATTGTGTTCTGGCGACTTTTTTCAACAGCTTCAATATAGGTCCCATTGGCGATATTTTGTTTTGGCGACTTAACGATATGATGTTCGTTTAGGCGACAAAAAGTCGTCAATACAAGATTATCGCTATTGATACTTTATATCAAAGCTGTTCCTCTAAACGACCCATGAAGGTACAGGAAGTAACATTGTCGATTTAACATTTCTAGAATTTGTTAATAAATGAGAAATGTCAAAAGACTCCATACATATCCTTGAGTAATGCATACCCAGTGATGTGGGGTGGGTAAATACCCAGTGGGTAGGTAAATATTTTTTGGGTATATACCCGGGTATTTACCCAAGGCCTGGGTAAATACCCAAAAACTGGGTATTTTCCTGAAAAAAAACTTTTCGAATGCTGATTCACAATGAAACATACAAACTTCTATAAACACCCAAACACTTGATATTTTGCAAGGAAAAAAAAGTATTTGTGAATGACGATTCAAAATTAAACTTAAAATTTATAAATACCCAAAACTGGGTATTTTACAAAAAAAAGTATTTGAGAATGGTTATTCAAAAAGAAATATTAAATTTATACACATACACTGAATATTTTGCGCAAAAATGTATTTGTGAAGAATGGTATTTCAAAATAAAACATATAAAATTTATAAATACTGCTAACTTTATATTTTGCAGAAATAAAAAAACAATGCATTTTCGAATGGTGATTCAAAATGAAACATAAAAATTACAACTATCCCAAAATTGAATATTTTGCAAAAAAGGTATTTGCGAATGGTAATTCAAAATTAAACAGATTAAATTTGAAAAAATGGGTATTTTGCAAAAAAAAAAGTATTTGCGAAAGGTAATTCAAAATGAGATAAAAAAAAATAAGTAAGTACCCCAAAACTGGATATTTTTTTTAAGTATTTGCGAATAGCGATTCAAAATTAAACATATAAAATTTATATACATAATACATAGTTTATAATTTTTTAAAAGTTTTTACTAAATTATAAAAAAACCCAATTGCTAACAGGATTCAGAATAAAGTATTTTAAAACTTAAACGGGATCGGTGATAATTTAGTTTTTCCGGTTTGAAGCTATGACACTTACAACAGAGTAATAATTTTTAACACCGTTTATTCTATACTAGTCGCCTTCGGCAATCATCTTTTCGCCAGGAATATAATTTCAACTGACTCTCTTATACATAATTTGATATTCATGGTTTCCTTAACAAAGTAATTTGAAACTTCAAATTGGGATAAAGATTTAACTCGCGTTGTTTATGTAGCCTTGCACTTGTTCTGTTCCTTGTCTATTTGAAAGTCCCTAATGGAGTCAAGTAACATCTAATTGTGTACGTAATCGACACGAACAACAACAATTAATTGGCAACGAATTTAACAAACTTTATTTCAACATAGAAATAGCGCGGCATATTTTACGTCCAGCGGCATGTTAGCTGACTTATAACATGCCGATAAAATGAATTAAAACATAGCAACCATAATTGTTCAGTTAACTGGATTATTTCCTAATATACTTACTATCTTGAGAGCTACTCTTACAGATTGCGCAGATAAATTGATCAAATAAAAAATAAAGTAAAATCCAATAAGATATTTATCTTAGCTTTCAGCAATGGAAGAGAAACACTCAATTAAATATTTCGTTTAATCATGAAAACAGTTTGAATTTCATTGTAACAATGAAAAGTATTGTTTTAATATTCTGCTTAAAAATATTTTTTTAAATTTATTAATATTAGAGAAAACATAGAACGAGAACTTAATTGATATCGTTAAAAGGATAATTTTTAAAATTTTCAGATGGTGTAAGAATAATTTTTATGGTGTAATATTTTCGGAAGTTATTAAGGAAAAATGCCAAAATGTCGCTTAAATTTTAATGAATTAAAATTTCAAAAAAAACCCCTGCAATGTGCAAAACCTGCACATTCCCACGCTTAAAAGTATGTTTGCACAAATTTCGTTTCTCTAAGCCTTGCGGTCTTTTCCTGTACAGCACCAACATGAACCCATTTTCCTTTATTCTTAATAGAGATAGACATCACCAGTGAATTTTGTGATCCGTAATTTACTCACATTGCCGTGCTGGAAGTCTAAACATTCTTGTTTTGATTTAGTGAATGCAGAGTCATTTACTTTACGTGTATTAATATTACTACATATTTTACGTTAAAAGTAAAAAAAAAGGAAAAAGTTACCTGCTTGGAGCTTTTAATGTTAAGAAAGGATAAAAGCATCCAATGTAAGTACTGTATGTTGAGTATAAACATGCCAATGTAAGCAAAATGGAGAAACACATAAAAAATATTTCAAAAGTACTATTGGATTAAAAAAGGTTTTGAAAGGGATAAAATAGATGATGAATTTTCTTTTAATAAAATTCCAACCATGACAACTACATCAAATTTAGAGTTTCAAGAACATTTAAATATTGTTGTTTATGATTCAGATGAATCCAATCTAACCAGGAAACTTTGTGTGAGTGTGTGTATTTAATATATTGTCAAATAATACAACAGTTTCAGCAACGAAAGAAATCAAATTTCTTGTTGCTGAAATGTTGTTACAAAGATCACTTAACTTTGTTGAGAGTAATATGAGTGAATATTACTTTCAGAATAATTTTCTTTTAAAAACTGTTAGAACTTAAACATCTGCTAACTTTTCATCAGCAATGTCTAGTACTTTGACTAATTAATCCAAAAAGAATGATAAAAAATTGTATCTTTCATTTTAGTTTCTATTGTCAGCTGTTCATCATTTTAAACCAAACTTATTATTTTCTTTTCTTCATTTAGTTAAAATAACTCTCATTTTTAAAAAGCAACAAATGCATTATTATTTCTTTACTCATTGTATTAAAAAAGGATTGACATTTAAGCCACGCAAAGATCTATGATATAGTATTGCGTTTTTGTTTTCTCTGATTCATTTTTTAGCCTTTATATAATTTAAAAGGTTCATAAAACTAGAACTCACTAAATATAGAGAAATCATATTTCACAGCAGTGCCTGTATTTTATCTGAATATAGTTAATTGAAGAATAAATACCCAGGTAAATACCCAAAATGGGTATTTACCCTGGTAAATACCCTGGGTATTTACCCTTAAAAATAAATACCTGGGTATTTTACATCACTGTGCATACCGCATCAGTAGAGCTGATTCGGTATGCATCGCAAATGCAGTTGATTTTCTTATAATTAGTAATTTACTATTAACATAATTAAGAAGTATGCTTTAATCAGCATTATGTAAGTTTACCGATTCTTTAACCAGTTTACAAACAGATCGTGTCAAGTGTAGAATGCAAAAAAAATCAACATTTCCTCATGCATGTGTTAAAAATGTACTTGAGACAATAGTTTTTGAAAATCAGTTTATCTAAAACTAGAACAACTACATCCATGAATAAGAAAATAAATGTCTTATCACTGCTGGGAATTAACAGAATTTAGATTTTATGCCATGGGAACTTCTTATGAAAATCCATGGCATAAAATTAAAAAAAAGTTACAGCTTTGATAAAGGGCAACATTGGCGATAATTTTGTTTTGGCGACATTTTTCATTAGCTTCAATATAGAACCCCACTGGCGATATTTTGTTTTGTCGACTTAACGATACGATGTTCGGTTAGGCGCCAAAAAGTCGCCAATACAAGATTATCGCCAGTGATGCAATATATCAAAGCTATTCCAAAAAAAATCAACCCTTTTGCCAATTATTTTGATATGATAACTTTCAGCTTTATGTTGTAGCATACCTAAGGTTGGTCGGTAAAATTCTAGTTTTTAATAAAAAAGGTACTTGGAGGAATTTTTTTCACTCTTAACATTTTAGGGTTAACGTCAATAACATATTTAACACAAACTGCTGTCTCTTATATCTCACTTTGATGCACATAAAATATGATCCGGTTTCTAAAGACTTCGCATTTGCCTGTCATGAAGACTCGGAAATGGTTTGCTGGTCTAGGTATGAACCACACGGTTTGATAATGTTCTGAATCACAAATTCTGATTCGAATGGTTCTCATGCCACTTCATAATGGGAAATTAATTCAGAGAATACGTCAGCATGACACAAAAACGAACACATCATACATAAATTACACATAACACGTCATTTTTGCCTTTTTTAACACAAAATTGCAGATCCGTTCGTGCCCAGACTGAAACCCCAATAATTCCATTGCTGATGGGACTAATTTGAAGCATTTTTAAAAACTCATCGGTTCGTTTGCCTGAAAAACATCCACGAATTGCTGATACACTTGAGATAGAATTAGCAAAATATAAATTTCTATTTCTTAATTTCTTATAGATCTTTTGCCACTTTTTAACATTAAAAATGAGCCAACTCTTCTCCTTCATTGATACAAATGATGGGGAATTCATCCATTAAAACAATTGAATTTCTCATCTCTGGCTACAAAGTGAAGTGTAAAATCTTATTTCAAGCGGAACACATACATTTTTATGACAAAGGAGTGCCAAACAATTGCTTTTCCTTTCTTCGTTTGGAATATTCTATCATAACGCCTTCTTGAAAAATCATTCTTCAACCGCACTGTCATCGCTTAAACATGAAGAGGGCGTATTCTTTTCTCGTGGGTGTAAGGAATGATTCCGGGTCGTCTACTGAAGAGACAATGTCGAAGTACATTGACAACAGGACAAACTGATTTTAATAAAATGCTTTCAAGAGTTACTAAAGGATTCTAAAAATGAAAAGGTGAAGATAAACTATATTTTGTTTCCCTAAGCAAAATACCCTCTTGATAAATGGCGGGAGTTTTAGTTGTTTTCGGAAAACGAAAATGACACTTCCGGTGAAATGAATAACATTCGAAAACGCAATGGAAAATCACAGTTCATTATGAGTGAAACACAGAAGTTTAGATTGTTATATAGAATTTTAAACTAAAGAATTTGTTCAAAATTATTTAAATTCTAAAATTTTTCGTTTCGGCTTTGTTTTGCTAAATTGCAATTTGAAAGTTATTCGTGTGTTTTTTTTAATTAGCAGAAATCTGATGATAAGCCATTTATATTATTGTAATATTTTATTTGTTTCGAGAAAGTAATAGTTATGCAACAAAGTATTTTTAACTAAATCTCTTTTGATTCGCTACTTGGGTTTTCCTGGCGGAGATTATCTCTTTCTTTTGACGAACAACATTTCGAGAAGTTTATTGACCCTAGCAAAAGAGAATTTGCCTAGAAACACCAGACTCCCTTGTTACAGTTCTGAGATCCTCGCTTGAGGGCACATTAGAAAATTCCGTTTCTCCTGGGTACTGGGAAAAAAAGCTTTTATTTACGAAATAATTACGAAAAATATTGCATTTTATCACCCTCGAGAAGAAGATGCAAGGTTCCCCTCTCTTCTCTGGCCTTTTGAACTGCAAAATTACTTTGTTTTTGGCGTTTGGGTCTGATTCTGGAATTTGTTTGTCGGCGGTCTCAGGCAGGCAGCATGTCGGAAAGTGTCGAGTCGAGTCGGGGATTACTCGTGCGCCGGAAAAGGTGCATAAATCTGTCATGGTGCACTATCGGATCTTAGGCCTTAGGGTTGTAACAGTAATTGCAAGAGTTAGCCAATGGACATCATATAATTTGGCATAATTTTGGTTTTTGAACCGCCAAAGAGGATTTTAAAAAAAAGAGGAATTTGGATGCAGAGAGAGAGAGATTTTTTTTGGGTTCTGAAAGGAGGGGAAAAGGCTGATATACAGAGGGGAGCAGTGAGGGCCCTGCCTGCCGGCATTTGGCTGGCATTCGGATTTTCGCGGCGGATTATCTGTCAGGCAGGGCTGGAGATGCAGAATTCGGTAAGGCGAGGCCTTGGCGACTGACACACCTCAAGATTAATACAGAAGTATAGCGAAATACAGAAGCATATAATTAACATTTCTGTTGAAAAACACTTAGAAACAGTAAACATTCTTTTCACTGTTTTCTGTTTGCCAATTAGAGATAAAACAGTTTTTTTAGAATTGTTATTTTTAACATCTGAACGCTTATTGCCTGTTACTTGTAAAAGTAAATTATCCTCAGGCTGTGTTAGAACTAGCGGATGAACTAGGAAAATATGTTTCGAATTCTTAACTTTCTTTCAAAAGGATCTTTTGCCGCATTATCTAATAATAATATGCCGAACCTGCCTTTCTGCTGCATTGATATTTATGGCTGGCAGTTTAACCCATTAAAGCTAATAAATTTGTCGCCTTTGGCTACAAAGTGAAGCGCACGGTCACGGGTCGAGCAGAACTCGTATATCTTTATGCCAAAGTGATGTCAAATGGTCGCTTTACCCTTCTTGACTTGGAACATTTTATTAGACAGCCTGCTTGAAAAATCATCCTTCCACCCCGCTGTCATCGTTTAAGCACGAAGAGGATGTATTTGTTTCGTGAGCGTAAGGAATTATTCCCGGTCGTTTACTGAACAGATAATGTTGAAAACGAACACCAGTTTCAATAAAATGCTGCCAAGAATCACAATCAGCCACATAAATACAGGTGGTCATAAATTATTGGACACATTTAAAAAATTAATAATGTAGCAACTTCGTTTTTGCTTCAAATGAGAGAGTAGCTCAAAACGTTTTAACGTAGGACTACGTTCCTCCCATTGGGGTCTCAGGAAGGAAATTGCTTCACACGTCAAAACGCCACAAAACTTGGTGTGGGAGATCCTCTGTATCTCGGTAACTACATATGTTAAAAACATAAATAATGTCTTATTTTAGAGATAAAGGGTAACAACAGAAGTTACAAAAAGAATTTGAAAATAGGAAATGTAGTTCAGCGACTACTGAGTCGCAAAGTTGGGTAAAAATACGCATGAATTGGTGACTCGATCCTCTATATCTCGGTAACTACATATATTAAAAGCATAACTAATGTCTTATTTTAGAGATAAAGGGTAACAACAGAAGTTAAAAAAAACTTACTTAAACTTAAAAACTTACGAGAAACACAAGAGTCACGCGAGTAAAGTAGTCCTACGCCTTTAACATCAGCGGCTGTTTGAAAAGACAGCCTCCCGTCATTTTTTTCAGATGGGTAACGCGCCGTTACGGCGCACTAAATGTGTGCAATCCAACGCAAGTGTCAAAATGGCTGCCGTACAGCAGAAGGCACGTCTCTGGTTCCAGGAAAGCAAATCAATTGTACTGCTCAAAGAATAACTCGGTTTTACAATCGAAATTGTCAGTTTTCAAGTAAGAAATTCATTAAGCACTGGTATGAGGAATTAAGGAGTAAAAATATCCCAGGATGCACATTTCCTGTTCCCTTTAATTTCTCATACCAATGCTTGATGAAGTTCTTACATGGATACTCCATGTTTTTATTAATTTTTGAAATAATTTATGGCCATCCTGTATTCTGGAAATTTAAATCTCTTTGCTTGAATCAGCGAAAATTTTTCATATATGCCAGAATTTAGCAAATGCAATTTAAAAAGAAACTTCGACTTACAAATTTCAAGATTCACATGTACACATTTTCTACTAGGCTGCTTTAAAAGCATTTAAGTCATACGGAAGGTCAAGCAGTTTATATTGATCACAATGACTACTGATTATTTATTATCGCTATCGGTTGTTGAATGAATTTTATATACGGTTTCCTCACAAGAACGAGTAAGCTTCGCTCTCTAGATACTAAAAGTGCACCACAAATGTAACTTTTTCCATAATATCGACTGTTTAATAAGCACTTAACCCTTGACTTACGAGTTTTTTTACCTCCTAATTAGTGGCACATCCTTTTGGCGACATTTATTGTTATTTCTATTCATATATGAAAATAAACATATTGATACGAACATGGAAAGTCTCTTCCCATCAATGTTAGTCTTATGGTTGGGAAGAGAGTTCTACAAGGGAGAATGGAGCCATCGACCCCCGACTTTGGCGACTAACTTGGCGACTTGGCGATAAATTTTGCGACTTTGGCGATAAAATATGGTATCTCTAAAGTACTGGAATTGTCTTGATATCTCTATTAGGGGCCGAGATCCGGATTTATCCAGATGATTCTATGTGACGTCACGGCCTGTAGGGGAGACTATAAAAGGACCGTGCTCGGATCACAGTGGTAGTGAGAGTTTGATCGACTTTGAACGTGTTGATCGACCTGGATCGTCTTTGGAGTGCGAACGTCTTTGGAATCTCTCTTTGAAGTTTTATCCGCTGTGCGAACTAGTAAGCTTCTAGACACCGAGCGGTATTGAAATAGCTGTTGTCGTTCTTATTAGTGAATTGATGTCTATCTGTGTAGATAATCTGTGCAAGTGCTGTTTTTCCTGTTACCTGCGCTTCGTGTTTTCTGGAATATTCGGGAATAAATCGTCTTTCTCCGTTATCCTTTTAGGACTGTTTCCATGTTACACACACAGGACGATTTTCGCAACAATATCATCTACCATCTAATTGCACGTCAATGCTAACTTTTGTTTTTACGTTATACTGCAATTTAGTTTATCTTACGTTTTTCACGTTTATGGTATGGAATACAGCAGAGGAAGGGAAGGAAGAAAAATAATTTCAGAAAAATCAATTTTTCAGTCGAAGAAAACTTTAACGGTAAACAATATCTGTAAAAGTGTTTAGTACAGCTATGATTCTCAAGAAATAAAAAGAACGATCAAAAAGTCCTTCCAAAGTTTACTCGTCTCCTCTAATAACCCCAAAACAATATCAAAACACTTATATATAACCACGGTTTATTAACATAAAGCAATCCAAATATAATATAAAAGCAAATATTCAACAAACCCTGAATTAAATATATTCAATATATCAATCAATGTTTCGTTAAAATTTGAAAGTTATTTTTTAATCAGAAACTATAACTTTCTGTCCCTTAAGATAAAGTAAGATGAAAAGAAGGCAATGAGAGTTACTAGCTTCACTAGGCACTTTTACATTTCGTTACATTACACCACCTGCACCCCCGTGTTTAGAGCCATTTCTCCTTTCCGGTTTTGGATGGATGGAGGTGAATTTTATTTTTTAAGAAAGGACAAAAACAAGTAACAGGTACAAAAACAAATAAAAATGAAAAAGAAACATACACTGGACAGAACAACATAGAGAACAAAACAAAATTAAAAAAAAATACGTAGAGGGGAAAAAAGTCATAAGTAGCCGGAAGTGTGTGTCAGTCTGGGTGGATGAGTGCTCAATTATTTTCCTCTACAATGAGATTGCTCTCATCACATATGAAACGCATTAGGAGTCGAAGTTGGATTCTTGATAAGTTGTTCGTGAGAATGTTTTTCAACCACTGTAATTTAAGTGACACTGTTGGAATTTGGAAATGCCAGGAGTCACTAGGCACTTAGGGGAAAGTAGGGTAAAACCGGGTACTTAAAACTCGAAGGCCTGTTGGAGCTAAGCAATTCGATATAGATCTTGTCAAATTTTACTAAAGTGATCATTGTTTTTCGGAGTACAATATATCTTTCTGGAAAAGTCATAGTTTTACTATTTTTTTACCAACGACATTTTTATTAAATACGTCATACGACCCGGTTTTTCTCCACTAGTGGGACAAAACCGGGTACCCATGTTAACTTAATGGGAAATTAAGGAAACTTGATTTTCAGTGAAATAGTAGCAGGCGTTTTTATTTTAAATGACAATTTAAGAATATTAGTTACGAAATTCTCATGTAAAGCAGTTGCCTTTTTCATCCGCGCCTTTGCAGCTTTCTTGGACGCAGCTGAGACAGTTTCTACATTGAATTAACCCGTCTCATTTATTTAAATTAGAAAATACATCATTAAAATATAAACAATCAACGTCTGATGTGCTTTTATCGTTTTCATCGAAGGAATCATCAATACTGACAGTCCCCGTATTACGCCACTTGGGGTACCCGATTTTACTCAGAGTTCAGAGGTTATAAAAAACGAGATGGAACTGCGCAACAATCCTTATTGTTTTATAGGCTACTAGCAGTACGAGCACGGCATTGCCCGTGGAATCAGGTCTTCAAAAAAATGGGAAAAATGTGCCCACAATGACACGAAAAACTTTGAAAACAAAATCAAAACAAAAGATACACATTATTGATTTTCGACAATGACACAAATGTAATGACGTCACCGGAAGGAATCGGATCGTAGAAATCATATTACGTCACCTCCTGCGAGGAAGGTCACCACCAGCTAATGAAATTGCAACAATGCATTCTGGGATGGTTCGGAGAAAAACTAGCTGTCGAATCTCGCTATCAAAAAACTGTTTGATCTGACCAAGGAAAAATTAATTTAAAAAAAGCGGAATAAGATATTTTAACCGTTCTTGTTTTGAATCCGACAGAAACGGTCCAGTTATAAGCTGAAAAAAATGAAAATTATAGAGTTGTTAGAACGTAGGATGCGAGAATTTGAAAAAAATCCTTATCAAAAATTACCATAAAAGCGACTATTATTTAAAAGTTTTTCAAAATTCAGTAAATTGCGTTAGAAATTCAAAACAAACTTCATTAGAATGAAAATTGTTTGTTCTATCCGATGGTGCATCGATTGTTTTTCAACGATCATTAGAAAAGATACTACAGCCATAAACGTGCCCAAAATGACCCAAAACAACACAAAACATTAAATAAAATATACTTTCTAGATTAAATTTTAAAATTCCGACATTGAGTCACCATTACTACAGCCTGTGTGCCAAATTCCTTGGCTGTAAGTGCGATAGATTCGGCTGGTCATCGCACACACACACACACATGCACGCAAACATTGACTTTTATAAGTATAGACAAATCCATAGTATACTTATAATAAGGAGTAATAAATATAGTTTTTATAGCTATAATGATTATTAACTAAGGATAGTTTAAAATCAAACGAACATTAGAGAGTTGACGTCTTAAAACAAACAAACCTTCACACATGCAGTGAATTCAACAGCTGCAACACACCACTATGACTGTTCCTTTTTCTTGACTAGTAGAGTGCAATTCTGAATCTGTCCGCTAGAAAGAAGAATTAATAGGGCCAGAACCAAGAGTACTCGGTTTTACCCCACTTTCCCCTACATATTACATTCATTCAGATTAGTTGATTAGTGTTTATGGCACAAGAACTGCACATGACTTATACTTCGCCATATAAACATAAAACAATTTAAAAATCAGATATCCCTTTCACTCTTTGTACAGGAAGGGAATAAAAAAAAGTTTCAGGTCATTTCTTGCCATGAAATTCCTTTAAGAGACCAAAATGTCTTATATTCTAATAATTCAGAATATCACAAAATAAAGCCTTTGATCTTAAGTAGATACCTTGCCCTCTTATTAAAGAAGGCATGCTCTTAGTATGAAAAATTTTATAACACATAAAAATAAGCTTTTGCTGCCCAGAGAATTTTTTTAACGGTAGCGCTGTAACCATAAATATGAGAAATTATTCTTTCCATTTCGAAGATTCCTTTTGTTTACATAGCTCACAAGTGCATTCGTTGAATTTCTAAATATGAATATCTTTCAAACTTTCTACCACTAGGGTCTCTTATCTAAGGAAATGCATTTTATGCCCATCCTATACATCAGCCGCTGGCTCTACTTAACCAGATATCTCTTGCTCCATTTAACTTTTACAACCAACCTATGCATCAGCAGAATCGGAACCATTTCTCTTCACCCTGCTCGATAAGATGGATTCTTCTAGCACAGGAGGCCAATAAACGGCTCCTTGCAAGTGCATTGTGGGATTTTTAAACTTTTATTTTATCCCTATTCTTTAGGTGGAATTACCGATGAATATTTTTGAATTGTGATTTTTTTCAATTGCAAGTGCTAACTCTAAAATAAAACTTAAATTACAAATTGATTTTTAAGATTTTAATCTGAAATAATTATTTTTCCTTTCTATCGTCTGGAAGAACGCACAGTGAGAAAACTTTAAAAATTGTGCAAGATTTTCTTTAACAGCGACATTGCTCAAAAGCTACCCACACCGACCCAAGAGGGTGTAATGCCTGAGACAGGTCGGTGGGAAAGAAAACAATCTACAGCACATTTAAAAGCTACATCGTGTTTTTTTCTACAGTAAACTGAAATTTCAGAGATTGATTGTGACATTTAAACTTTTTTTTCTAACATTAGTTCTCATTTAGATCTAATAGGTACGAGTCTTGCAATTTTGGAGATATGTTTCAGGTAGTTAAATTAATGTCTGATCTCGATGTCCACATTTTGTACTTCTAATCATATCAACGCAACGTGAGGAATGACAAAAAGCACTCATTGATTGCTGAAAACTAATTAAACACAAGTCTGCGTCTTGTAATTTATTTGAAAGCAACATTTCTTTAGGAGATTCTGTTTCCAGGTGTGATATTTTCACCGTGACTCTCTTGTTACAAACTTAAATTTTAATCTACGAGTGGAAAAATAGTTGAGAATTCAAAAACATTTTTGCACAATTTAATGAAGTTCATTTCCAAAGTCCTGGGCGAAAATTGTCACATATACTTATTTGCTTATCAATCGAGTTGATCTTGGACGCTGCTTCTTTATTTTCTTTCGTCTATCTTACTTTACCATGCCATCTCGTCAGTTATGGTTTAGTATATATACCATATATTCCCTAGTTGGTTTGAAAACATTATTGCCGTCCGCATGTCACGAAATCAAATTTTCTGTTTATGTATCCGGTTTAAATATCCATGGGGGAGGGGAAAACCACAGAAAGTTTGTTTCACATTTCTTGCTTTGCCGAAAACTCAATAACCGAAAATTATTTATTGCATCGACACGTATTGGAAGAAACGAAACAGCAGCTTAAATACACTTTGAATTTATGTAGGATACAGTAAATTTCGATTAACCATCACCATCCGAATCAGGATTGTGACCAGTGGCGAATCCAGGATTTCGGTCGGAGGGGGGGGGGGGGCTGAGGTATAAAAAGTTTTGTATCGTCGTGACGAGTGCCAAATCTTATGGCTTATGTAAACCAAAACACTTTAACTTTACAGACTTTACTCACCTGACAATAAGAACTATAAAAAACGCTATAATACTTTCGATAATTTAACAAAAAACACAATGAAATAAATAGCAAAAACATGTTATTGACCGTGTAAAAGCTGCAAATACGAGAGGAAGACTACAAAAATGGGAAAATTTTCGAGCCTATCAAAAGCCAGGAAGAAATGTTTTCACTTTTTTTAAAGGGAGATTAACAAAAAAACAGCTGTAGTGATTTTAAATAAAATCAAGGATTCTGGTCTAGCTGGGGGTGGGGTGGGGCTGCTGTAGCCCAATAGCCCCCCTGGATTCGCCATTGATTGTGACGAATAACCGAACAGACGGATAACAGAAATCTTTTAATACGCATGCAGCAGTAAAGTGATTTCACTGCTGGCTTGAGACGAAAATGGAAATGAAATACTTTACAAGTGAATAATACATATTATATTTTATATTACAAAAAGATCAACATAAACTTCAATATAAGAGTAACAATGTACAGAAATGTGTTGAAATGCTATAAACATACGTTTTCAGACGATGACGGATAATAGGAACATGGTTAAACAAGTGACGGTTAGTCGAAGTTTTACTGTATTTACAAAAGATAACATTTCTTGCTTCGGAGAAACCTTAGTAACCGAAAATTTTCTCCTACCGTCGACACTTCTTGGAAGAAACGAAACAATACTGTCTGTCTGGCACGAGAACTATCGCCGCCAAATTGTCTAGTTTACGGCGGTCGTTATAGCAACTGGTTATGCTAGGGAAGATCCATTTCAAGTACTGTTTAGCAACGGATTCGGAAACCCTCCGCGCTTTTGCGCATGCGCCGCGCGGAGTTATTTTCATCAAAATAGGGGGAAAGTGAAGAATGGAAGGGCTATGTTTACATTTTACTGAGCGTGATCCAACAAAGAACTCCGGAAATGCGCTCATATGATTCATTGCCTGACACCCCTTTCCGGTGTAAAATCGTCCAAAAGTGGTACTCTCGGAATCCGTTGTTGAACAGTAGAAGGAATCCAAGGGAAGTTGGAGTTTTTTATTCTTGGCGCCAGTTTGCGGCGGAATACATTTGAATGAACTTCTACCTAATACATATGAATTCTTCTCATGTTAACTTGTTTCTATAGCGACCGCCGTAAACTAGATAATTTGTCGGTGACAGTTCTAGTGGCGGACAGACAGTAAGTACCTTAATTGCACTTTGAACTGAAGTAACGTATTTACTAAATCAATGGTTTCGATCCTCGAAAGGATTGGCGCAAGCTTGGAAATTCGGAGAAAAAGTAAACAAAACCGTCGGTGAAAATAAATATTTGTGAGGCGAGCCCCGTAGAAATACCTGGAATTAACAGTTTAAACTAATTATTTATCAGTCGATTTTCAAGTTGAATTTACCAGTGGTATTCATTTTTTATGATGAATCGTTTTTTATTCTATTTTTTCAAACTCTCTTTCTCATATTTTACTCCGATCATTCTTTTTCGACATGTCGTATATAGCGTGTTACGTCTTATTGAAATCCGAAGAAGGAAGATTACCAATTTATAATAGTAGCTGATACAGACAAGCTCAGATTATGTCTGGTTCCTCGATTTATTTTTCTCATGCACAGAATTAAAGGCCTACGAAGTCCAGCAGGTAATATCTACTCAACGGCACTAACATACATATGTTAAAAACAGTATTTTTTCCGAATCAGCAGCAAGCTGGAGAAAAAGGTATTCGTGCATTTTTTTGAAAACATAAATTTTTATAAATTGGGAGATTTCTTTTACCCACCACCATCACCTGTAACTAATAATACATGGTGCGGAGAGAGCGAATGAATGTTATTCATTTAAATAAAGAAAATGCATAATACGACTCTATAAAAAATATGACTCAAAAATCCATTCCAAACTCTCCTCATAATGTAAATCACTCTTAGGTTTATGATACTATTTGCTTTCTATAGCATTGCCGCAATGGAGAACGAGTAGCATATATGCCTAGAACTCCATTCAATCGTAAAGCATAAAAATATCATTATCATCGGGAATACAGGTTAAACAGTCGTGCTTCGTTAACTAAGAACTACTTATCGAAATTTCAGTCGATTTGTTTATCTTAGAATCAGACAAAATTTTTATTCGCATCTTCCAAAAGGAAAATTTATTTCGTCGCTCACCTATCTGAATTTTTTGAAATTTCAAAGACGAAGAAAATACTCAATTTTTCGCAACCAATAGCGAATATTTCTGAAATTTTTATAACATCTGATGTAAACATAAGACCACATGTCCTTATCCTCTTTGAAATTTCAAAAAATTCAGATAGGTGGTGTTGCTTGTTAAGTGATGATTTGTTCTTTTCAAAGGCTTCTTACCACAATATAATTTTATCCTCTACAAAAAAGTATTGCATCGAATGTATAAAAAATGTAATGAGGTTTACGCATGAACTTAATTAGGTAAGATTGGGGTAAAACCGGGTAACTTTATTCTGGCGCTATTTAATTCTCCTTTCTAGCGGACAAATTCTGAATAACACTCCACTAGTCAAGAAAAAGAAACTGTCATAGTGGCCGTGATGTTGCTGTTGAATTCACTGCGTCTGTGAAAGTGTATTTGTTTTTAGACGCCAACTCTAATATTCATTTGTTTTTAAACTATCCGTATTCAATCATCATTACAGTTATAAAAACTATTAAGTCCGGTTTATTATATGTTTACTATGAATTTATGTCCTATCAAACAATAAAAATATAGTCCAATAGTTGCGTGATTTTTTATAGCCTTGTCTGCACTCGGGACAAAACCGGGTTTTCCAAGTGGCGCAAGATGGGCCAGACAATATTGATGATTCTTCCGATGAAGACGATGGAAACATGACAGAAGTTGTTTGTTTATATTTTAATTATTTATTTTATAATTTAAATAAATGAGAAGATAAATCCAACGTAAAAACTGTCTTACCTGGGTCCACGAAAGCTGCAGTCACTCGGAGGAAGAAGACAACTCGGAGGAAGAAGACAACTCGGAGGAAGAACACAACTCGTAGGAAGAAGACACTGAAAATCTAGTTTTCCTAATTTTCCATAAAGTTAACATGTGTACCCGGTTTTTCCCCACTAGTGAGGTAAAATGAAGTGGTTAGACTTTTTTTTATAAAAATATCATTTATAAAAAAATAGTGTAACTATGACTTTTAAGGAAATATATATTGTACTTCCATAACCGATGAATATTTTTGAATAAAACTCGGCAAGCATATGCCGAAGCTCCTTCTGATGTGGTGTGGAAATTTAAAAACGAGGTTCCCCAGACAAATGTCATCCCCACACGGTAGAAAAGGGCTGAATATTACGAGATTCGTTCCAAATCAGCCGTTGTGCGCCAGGGGTGTAGTGAAGGCCGAACGACATTCCGGCACTGCTTTTTTATTCACAAGACAAATAAATAATAAACAATTGTGAAAACGTCTTTTAAAAAGTGCGATTTTGGTCACCCAGGTTTGAGCGTTCTGGCACTGTTTTTAGAGCGTCCCGGGACTGCTTATTTTGCTATTACACCACTGTTGTGCACCTTCTAAGAGAGAAATCAATCTAACAACATTGAAAAGCATAAAAATGAAACATACGTCTGTAAATGCTGTCTACAAACAAGATTTATCGTCATTGTAGTTTCAACCATACATTTTTTACACTACAGAGGTTTGAGAGCATTAATACAATTTAAAAATGGATATAAATGCAAATTCTTATTTCGAAATAGTGTTTCGTAACCAGTTCATAAAACAGTGCTTTACAGTGTTACAATCACATAAGAGAAAAATTTCAAAAGATGTCCACACGTTTATGCGTGAACAGTACATTAATTACTTGTCAATATAAGAAAAACACACATCTTCAAAGTAAAAAAGTTTTATCTTATAACAATGCATCTAAAAACTTTATTCATTAAAATTTCCGAAATGACTTCAAAAAGATTCCGTTCCAATGCAAATTTTGATTTCAATACATGTCTCGATTCAATGCCTAAATAATGCCTAGATTAAACTCTGGTTAATTTAATTATGTTTTTTATCCGCTTCGAATTTCAGAAATAAAGTCGAACTGTCTTTTTGATTACTTTCAACCGCAAGAATTGAAGTGGAATAAGCTACCGCGAAAAACTTCGAGCTCCAAATTTAATTATCTTTGAGCTCTTCTTCATCATGTTCTTTTTTTAATATTTTAATTCATTTCGGAAATGTATCCTCTTGACAATCATAAAAGATTTCTAAACCTCTGGTTGAATGAAATAGATTTCATTAAAAGTTTGGCAAAGATTCCTATTTGAGACGTTACGTAAGAATTCGAAATAATTTTATTTTATTTTCCACAATATCCAACAAACATGTATTTATTGTAAGAGAAAAATATTCATTTCCATTTTATTATCCTTTTAGAACCAGGAGTTTTCTGTGAAATTTATTTCTACTTCTTAAAAGCTTTATTAAATACGGGAGAACTCTTTAATTTAAAATGGCGGGAAAGAAATACGTTGCATATACTGGTTTAAAGAAAACAATTTTACTTATGTGGTAGGGTAATTATCATTAGTTCCAATGGCTTTCATTTATTTGTAAATTAAGTAAACATTCATTTGATATTAAATGGAAGGTCCATATTCAATTTTAAGCAAATATGAAGACATCTATTTCTTAAAAAGTCAGCTCAAATTATCTTTACTCTGATAATTAATTTATATTCTAATTATGCTTTCATTTAAAAAAAAAAATTAAGTTCTTTTGACAGACGATTTTGTTTGAAGGGGAGTAATTCAATTAGTTTTTCTTTGTTTGACATAATTTAACAGATTATATACACGATTTTATTTTAAATGAGTGAAATATAGTTACATTTATTTATTTGATAAATACAAACATTTTAAAAACTTTATTTTATGCAAATGTTAATGCTATTTTTTGCTCATGTCGAGCTTCCATTTTTTTTACTTATTTGCACTTCTGCCCTCATATCTCTTACTAATAAGTATGGATTTCAAGCATTAGTATGCAGTTATTTTATTATTATTACCAACACTGGATATACGTAGTCAAAAAATAACGCGAATGGCACATACTTCAAAGATTTGGGAAAAATAGATCAATATTCTCAGAAATATTTTAGCTCAGTGAGATTTTCAGATTAATTTACGAGAAATAAATGATCGTTTGTGGAATTTCTTAGCTTCTGTTTGATCATGTGAAGCAGAAATTGATAAGTTTCGAGGGAAGGAACTTAGTGATTAATGGAATGATTCAAAATTACGCTTAAGAGGCCATTAAATCTACGAATAAAGAAATTTTTATGATACTCCTCATATCAATTACAATACAACCTTCATTCACGAGTGCAACTGCGTAAGAGAAAATATTAAATGCACAACCTCTAGGATTAGTTGATAAACAGTGCAAAATTTTACTTTCATTTACATATATAGGTAACAGATACGACCAGTCAAACGATTATAGATTTTTTTAGCACAAAAAGCAACTTCGAGGACAAAGGTATTTTTAATAATAGATTAGTCAGTTTTATTTAGATATTGATCTTCCATTTAGAAATACATTGAAAAGTTTTGAAGTTCTAGTATGGGATACAATGTTTTGAATGACAGGGGAATAAATACACTTTCAAGAAAACAAATTACTGACGAAAATGAACTCTTTAAACAACAGATAGTTTTACTGAAGGTCTCACACTCAAAAAAACTTAGATTTGCACACACTGTTCTATATGGTTTTAACTGTATAGATTCATTTCCAACATTTTTTTCATTATTGCTTGAAAGGTTTCATCATACTACTCAATGTTGGTTGATTACATTTGAAGGAAATAATGTAAGGATTCTCCCATATCTAAGTAAATAGTTATTAAATATTGATATCTTAAAATGTTGCTTTGAATTATTTATACGTTTGTATTATATTAAAGAAGGTATAGTTAAGTTTCGGCTTAGTTTATGATCATCCTGTATAATGTATGAAAGGTTTAAGTTAAACATCTTATACTGAAAATTTTAGATAAAAGTTTTAGCATTGAATATTTGAACCGCTTCTATATTTTCAATGGTTATCGGTTTTTCACAGAAAAATTGTTTTAAAATTGCTATATAAAAGAACTTTCTGCCATAATATCGAGCTTTAGAAAGTTTGAAAATGAAAATTTAGAATGTGTAAGAGAACGTAAATTCTTAATGCGAAAATTTCTATATCCAGCGTGACTAAAAATGCGTTATCTTCACTCATATTTCTGCTTTTTTTGTATATTCTTTTTCAAAAAGGGGGGAAGCGAAACATTAAATATTTACGAGTAGAGTATATATAGTGGTTTCTGGGTTCAATATTTATAAATAAATAGCCAAGAGCGGGTGTTTTAATAAATAAATGAATAAAGGAGTTCTATTAAAAGTATAGTTTTGTGTGTATTATCAGCGTCATTAAATGACCCAATTAGTTAAAGCAAAGTTGTGAAAAAATTGGCAAAACTTTTCAATTACGGCTGAACAAAATTGTAAGATGCTCTTTTAAAATGAATATTTTGATTCAAAAATAGTTTAGTGCTATCCCATTTTCTAGTCAATAAAATATGTCAATTCTTCCGAACACCTTGTAGGGTAATAAATTTCTGTCTCCTCTCATTAGAAGAAATTTTGCAAACGCGTATGTTGTGTATAAGGTAGGGAGTGAAGCTGTCTATAAGACAACTAGAGTTTCGCGCAGATAAGTTCGCCAGGAAGAATGATAACCTAATTCAACAACGGTGCGACATTTGCAGAATCAATTATGCTGAATGAAAAAAATCTGCTGACAACCTTTTGTATTCTCAGTAAGGAAAATGTTAGAATTAATCAAAATATCATATTGAAAAAACGCAGATTATAAAAATACTCTGATTAAGCGAAAAGAAGAGTTTAGTTTAGTTATATTAACGTCCCGTTTTGAACACGAGGGCTATTTTCGAAAAAAAGAGAGAATAGAATACAAAATAAAAAATTCTATACCAATTTTCATCATCATAAGTTTTATTTTTTAAGTGCAGAAGCTGGGTAATCAATGCTAAGTATGATAATGAGATATTGATTATTAAATTAGGATGAACCTTTTTTATACCAATTTGTTTATAAAAAGAATAAGTATCGCGGAAATTGTACCCTAGTTCCCCTGTGACGTCACGATTCCACTGTAGTAATGGATGCCTTGCTAATTTTGGGGAAAATAAATGAAAAATACGTTAGAAAACAGATAACAGAGTAAAAAATGTTTCAGTAGTTAATTAAGCGAACTATTTTCGTGATTATTTTTTATTTCGGTGTTTATATTTACAAAAATTTGTTTTTATTATTTTTCCGTTGTTAACTTAAAAGGTGCGGTAACATTTCCTAGGCTAAAAAACTTCAGCATCTATGCTACACAGATGTAGAGAGATAATTTCCCCCAACAAATAGCAAATTTTGTCCCTACAAACATCGGTGATATTGCACAATCGAAGACAAAACTCATTGAAAAAATTCTCAATCTATACTTATAAAAGGAAGTGTTTGCGTGCGTGCATGCTTGTGCACGATGTCCAGGCGAATCTATCGCACTCACAGTCATGCAATTTGGCACACAGGTAGTCGTCAAGGTGACTCAATGCACCTCGAAGCCGGAATTTTAAAATTCATTCTAGAAAATTTTTATTTAATGTTTTGAGTTGTTTTGTGTCATTTTTGGAACGATTACGGCTGCAGTATCTTTTCTAATGATCATTGAAGAACAATCAATGCACCATCGGATAGAACAAACAATTTTCGTTCTAATGAAGTTTGTTTTGAACTTCAAACGTAATTTACTGAATTTTGAGAAATTTTTAAAAAATAGTCGGTTTTGCCATCGAAATTTAATTTTTGTTTTTAAATTTGCTGCATCCAACGTTCTAATAACACTATTATTTTCATTTTTTCAGCTTATAACTGGGACGGTTCTGTCGTATTTAAAACAAGAACATTTAAAATATCTTTTCTCGTTTTCTTAATTAATTTTTTCCTGGTCAGTTGAAAGATATTTTATCTACCGAGCTCCCTCCCGCGACACTGTTCCGGAACGTTGTAGGCAATTTCATTGGCTGACGGTGCAGAGCGCAGGTGGCGTCATAACCTTCAACTGAATGACTTCGATTATTATTTTCGGCAATTTTTTTAATGTTGTTTCGGATTAACGCACTTTTAATTTTCTACAGTTGAAATGTCATTATCGCGAAGAAAAATTAGCGGGAAAATCAATAATGCGTATCTTTTGTTTTGTTTTAAAACTTTTTCACGCCATTGTGGGCGTGTTTTTTTTTTTTTTTTTTCATTTTGTTGAAGTTCTGATTCCACGGGCAACGCCGTGCGCGTACTGCTAGTATACAATATAACTTAAAGATCTACAATCAAGCAATGAAGCGGAAATGTTTCTTACCACTTATCGATAGCGAACATCTGTATAAAAATATACAAATCTTTGTGAAATTGAAAAGGCTGTTTCATTAACTGCTCACTTTCAAGAGAAAAATGGAATGTTTGGTTGCCCCCCCCCCAAGAAACTGCCATTTGTATTAGTTGAACGGGTTTTCTTTTCAAGTGCAAGTAACTCATGATTTCCAAAGTTACGTAGAATATCTGTTTCACGTATATATGTAATGATATTTCGAGAGTTGCTGTGTAGAGGTAGATGTAAGAATGTGGCAGTCGTAGATAATCTAAAACTATTTATTTCAATTTAGCAATATTATTTTATGTGGGTAAAACGATATAATAAGATCATCAAAAGTAGTCCACGCCATGAGCATTGTTAGGATAGAGCGCTGAAAGGAATGCGTGGTAACAGGAAGCAGTTACATCGTAAAAGAGTTTCTTGAGTTTTTAGTTATATTAACGTCCCGTTTTTAACCCTTTGAATGCTGAATTATTTGAAGATTTTTATGCCCATGGGACGGATTTAATTTGTCGCTATATGGATTAATATGTAAAAGTAATACATTTTATTTGGAATATACTTATATTGGTGATATAAATATATTTTTGAAACAGCATTTTAGTTACAAAATATAAATATTTATATAGAACAAGAACCAACTTAAAAGTCTAATAATTTTGTACTGTGTGGTATTTTTCAAATCATGTCGGTAAATTCAAAGGTACCTGGCATTGTTTGCATTGCCAAGTGGTTTCTTTTCTTATTTTATGTGTATAACATACGCGACTCCGTTTTGTAGGGTGTTTCTATAATTCTGTCGCCGGAATATTCTCCGGAAAATATGCCCAATTTTTCGCTTGCAAACGATGCGGCGCATCGCTACTTGTAGGACGCCCACGGATATTATAATTTGGCAGGACCACTTGCGCCAATAATTATTCTTAAATTCAGATGACGAGTCAGACTCGTCCACCGTAACTTCGCCCAAGTAAGCAGATGACGAGTCGCACTCGTCGAATGTACCCAAAGGTTTAAAGCAACACGAGGGCTACTTTGGGACGGACCTCGTTATTTTGAACCGCGGTCAGATGACGAAAACGACGCCTGAACTGGCACCCCCTCTCCAAACTTCCACGCCACACCAACGGGAGGACGTTTGGCCACTGCGTATGATTTAGCGTGCAGCGGGCCCCATACACGGCGGATCTGCAGTGGAATCGGGTTTCGAACCTGGAACCATCCGGCCCCAAAGCCGAGACCCTACCACTAGGTCACCGCGGCCTCTCATTGTAAAACAGAGCGTTACAACATCGCGGCGAGCTTAAGTAGTATTTTCGAAAAGCGACATCCCCAGGAAATTTCGTAACTCTGGAAATTAAAGTAACAGTGCGTTTTTCTAAGATTGATGTAGAAGTAATTCATTTGCAATTAAAAATTAGGCGGTGTTAAGTAGGATTTAATTTAAAGAAGATTAAAAATTTAAATCATTACCTATATGTGTATTTTTTTGCATGAAAGTACACAGGTGTTTATAATAACATCAACTAAGCGACATAGTTCTCTCAGCTCTGCCTTTCGTTTGGCACAGTACTTCTAAGCCTATTTATCAAGTCTACTGTATATATTCTCTACGCTTGAATCACCGTGTGATAGTCAAGCACGTAATTGATTATTCTCGTATACGCCAGCGTGCTGTTCGGATATTAGCATTTCTCTCATAAACTACAGTGTCCTTATCAACTCACTCGAACAAATGATATCATCATTTTACGGACGCTTCATCACACCAATCACCCGGATAAGGTTGTTCTGACCCGCACTAATTACGATAATGTACCGTTCCCTGGGAAAACGGTAAGATGCTATTTTCAGTATGGGCGATCATAGTAAAAGAACTTAATTTACTTCAACATATCCATTGCTGGAAATATGAATAATATTTCATTAGAATCACTATAAATTCTTGCTATTTTGTTACTCAAAATAACTAAAGATTCCATTCTTCCTGCAGACCTATATGAAATAATTTTAGATCTCAAGAATATACTATCAGATGAGTTCACTTATATGCTTTATGCAGAAAATAATTCTAATTTTCAAAAATGCTTGCAAGAAGTTATGAAACGTAGTAAGAGTATATTAAGGTACTATAATTTAAGTTGTTACAAATATTCAATCGATAGAATTCCAGAGACTGTTTATGATTTTTCACAAAGGCATTTTATATTGATTCTTTTGATGTGATCTTTTATTATGATCCACATACGATTGTATACAGGATTAGCTTTTTTATTGCTTGAAATGAGCTTATACATTTTTGAAAATTATTTACTCGGAAACTTTTTTCAAATTATTTTTAAAAAATTATCCTGAATAGATGGTAAAAATAACAATTTAATCATGCACTTTGGTGAAAGCATGAATAAAATTTGAATACCCTCTCCCTCGCCCTTAACTCAAATAGCAAACCTGTAGACTCACCTGCCCGAAATTTTAGGGTGATCATAAATTATTAGACCGATTTAAAAAAATTAATTTTAAAAAACCCTATAATATACCAACTTCGTTTTTTTTCCAAATGAGAGAGTAGCTTGAAAAATGTTTTTTTTTCAGATAGGTTACGGTGCAGCGGGAGATTCCCAACGCGAGTGAAAATGGCTACCGTCCAGTAGAAGGCACGTCTTTGGTTCCACGAAAGCAAATCATTTGTAACAGTTCAAAGGCGTTTTCGCCCAGAGTACTGAAATTGCTTGTCTCTAAGTAAGAACTTCATCAAGGGTTGGTATGAGTACTTAAGGAGTGAAAGTCTCCCTCACTAGTTCAACAATTTTCTCTGAGACCGATGGTTGTCCAGCACCTTTCCTGTTCCCTTAAATTGCTCATAAGATATAAAAATAAGATATTAAAAATAATGCTGGACACCAAAAGAAACGCAATATGAAGCGTATGCAAAGAATGGTGCAGTTAGGAAAAGGCGAAAAGTGATGATGCCCCAGGCGTGATTATTTCCAAAAGACTTAAAAGGGCCATTTTCATCATTCTGTATGTATTTATTACAGAAAAAAGGCTAACATTCGCTTGTATAACTCAGGATCTAAGACTACGCTTACTGACAACAGTTTTTAAAGCTATTTTCATATGAAAAGTTATAGTTTTGACACCGGAGAAAAGTGCCAAATTTTTATGGTGAAACTTTTAGATAGTTCTCTACTGTTTCTAAAGTTTTTAGTATTCCCTGACATAGAAGAAAACGTCTTTTAATGTTATTATTCATCCCTCAATGTGATGTTAATGTTTTGGAATTGCATCAAATGACGTCAATGCCGTCCTCGAATTTTTCTGAAAAGTTTTGTTAATTTCTTCACTTCATGTCCACGTGGATGTCATGAAGCTGTTTCCAACGCCATGGGCAAAGAAATCTGGTCAGTTTGAAAGTAAAACTACCCATGCAAGAATATTATTTATCAATGATGTCATCGTATGTCAAATCTGTTGCTAAACGGTAGTTTTAAGTAGCATAAGCAGTGAGAAGGCAAATAATATAAGTACTACAATAGTTACTAAATTGTGTGTTTTGCGGCTTATTTTTATCGTTAAAAAGTCAGTATTAAAGTCGTTTCAGCCAATTGAACCGCATTCCTATACTAAACACATTAAATGCAACGAGTGACTGAATTGAGAAAAAGAAAGTAGCATTTCAATTTTTGTTCAAGGGGTTTTCAAAGAGTAATTTATAGTTTTTTAAGCAATGTATACACATATTCAGTATATGCGTATGACTGATCAACCGTTACACATTCATATAAAATATTAAAAAATTCTGTTGCAAGAGCGAACACAAAAATATTAACATTGATTTCCACCTGATGTCACATTCACACGACAAATCTCTCTATATATATAGTTAGAAAATAGTTGATAGAAAGAAAATAGTAATAAGATAGATAGATATAGATCGATAGAGATAATAGATAGAAATTAAAATAGTTGACAATAAATTAAGCACTGAGATTTATGATAAAAGAAACACTTTCCAGTTCAATATAAACAATCTACCTTTTTGGAATAGCAACATCAGGCGTCAAATTTATAGAAATATCGTCCTAAATTATATTCATAGAAGCACATTTTAGTCACAGATAGATATAAACAGCGGTCATATATTGATACATTTCTTGAAAATGCTATGAGATATGGGTATCCTATAAATTTCATGTATGCTTATGTTAATAAGAAGTACTCAACACTAATAAATTAATAGTCTTTTAGATTTATTTTTGATGTGATCATATATAATGGAATTCACAAAGTTATTAGTATTTCACTTCATAGGTAGATGGCGCCCCTAGATTAAGAATAAGATTGCATCATATATTCATTTTTATTTTTATCTACATTTCCAAAATAATATATATTATTATAAAAGGTTAAATTTAAATTTATAGTTAATTTTTAATGATGTTTATTATAGTATTAATAGCCTAATTTAGAAATAATATTTTCAATTTAAATTAACTATCTTTAGGATAACTCTCAAGTCATAACGATAAGTAAGACTGTTGAATTGGTATGCTTTAAGTGATATACTTTCTCGTTTCTAATCTTGAAATATTTTGGAGATTCATTTCCCTACTTCTTTGGTTTTCCAACAATTGGCTTTCGCAGAGGGTTGGCGGCACAATCTCGAGTTCGATTTTTTTTAACGATTACAATACTTTCTCTTTGTATACTTCGTATACAAGAAAGTAAAAATGTATGAAAAAGAAATGTAATTTTTAAATACGAAAGCTGATGCAAAGGCGTTCGATCATAGCATGTTTAAATTTAATGGAAGCTTGTTTAAGCGACTGCAAAAAATTATAATTAGTTTAACAAACTTTTTTACTGACGATATTGAAACAATAGGGAATACTTATACCAGTAAAACTAATTCAATTGGAATAAAAGTCTCACATAAAAGAGCTTCCACGAAATGAATAAAAATGCATAGCTGTATAAGGGCAGATATAAGAAGTTCAAGCCCTGGAATTTGTTCCAAGCTCTCTTTATACTTTTTAATTAAATTTAGGTGCAACAAAAGAAGCATTTCGAAAAAAATGAATTAGTTTTTCTGCACACGTTTTCATGAAAAATCTGCACAACGTCGCATAACATAAAAATGTTTCCAACTATCTTAATTGAAAAAGAAGAACGTGCTTAAATGACTGTGGATATCAAATAATTCCTTGAAGCAGTAATTTTATGCAAATATAAATGAGTGCTGGGATTTTCAAGTTAGTACGAAACAAAATGAAATTCTTCACAGTAACCTAAGCAAAGGAAGAATTATATTAAAATTATGCCCACGTTGATTCTTATGTGTTACTAGAAAGAGTAGCACGATTTTGTTTTAATGCGTTTCTTTATAAAAATTCAGCAAATTATGATATATATTTTGATACTTAGCATGTTTAGTTTGGAATGAATATTATGTATTTAGTTCCTTTGAATGTCATCACAATAAATATTTTACTTTACGTTAGAATCCTAATATAGAATATCGTCGCTTTATAAGTAACACCACCTATCTCAATTTTATGAAATTTCAAAGTGGAAGAAAACACCGTATTTTTCGCACCCAATAACGAATATTTCTGAATTTTTTTCACAACTGATATGAACATGAGACCGCATAGTCCTACCAGATGTGAAAAAAATTCAGTAATATTCCTTTTGGTTGCGAAAAATACAGTGTTTTCTTCCACTTTGAAATTTCAAAAAAATGAGATAGGTGGTGCTGCTTGTTAAGCGACGATATGCTTTCATGAGACATAAGGTTGAAAACTAGGTTCATGAACCGAAGAGCAAAAATCGTGACATGGTTGTCAAGATAACACATTATTTGGGAAAACTGTTTTTCCATTATTCACAATAAAATTGTATTCTTAAATACCATATTGCTAAAAAAACAAACTAATTATAAAGTTAACTAACTGAATATAATAAATAGTAAATTAAATATAATTTATGTGCAAGAAAAGTATCTGACGATATTAATCCTATAAAAATACGATTGCGAATATTGTTACGAACATGTAATGTCACTTCCCCACAATGTCAGTCTTATGGTTGGAAAGAGACATTTACAGAGGTTCTTACTATCTATCAGGAAATGGAGGCCAATGACCCCCGACCTTGGCGACAATTCTGGCGATAAAATGAAAGCCCTCAAAAACACTAGAATTTTCTCGACATCTCTATTGGGGCGGGATATACAGAATTTACTAGATGATTCTATGTGACGGCACATCCTGTCAGAAAAGGTATAAAAAACCGGAGTTCCTGAGATGAGACTCTCGTCTCTGAACGTCTTCGGAGTTCGAAGAATCTCTCTTTGGAGTCTTGTTCGCATTGCGAGTTGGTCAGCTGTTAGACGCTGAACGCTTTGTTCGTGATATTGCTGTTTTTATTAGTGAATTGTTGTCCGTTTGTGTTGCTAAATTGTGCAAGTGCTGTTTTTCCTGTTACCTGCTCTTTGTGTTTTCCGGAATATTCGAGAATTAAGAGTTATTTTCCATTATCCTGCTTGTTGAACTGTTTTTACCGTACACACACCTGAGCGATTTCAGTATACCAATATGAGATGTTTTATTAAACCTACAGGGATTTTATTTTGCGCAACACATACACTTATTACTTTTTACATTACTACGGGCACTGTGAGGTATGTAAGACTCAAAACTATGTGACAACTATTTAAGAATGCACGAAAAAGTTAAATTGTATTTCTGCATATGATTTTCTGAAATGGTTTTGAATATAATTTCAAATGTTGCTCAACAAACGGAAATATTTTCTACGCAGTTTCTTACTGAAGATAAAGGAACGTATTCGCAAAAGAAATAAAACTTTAATATTGGAAATCCAATATTAAAAATCTAATAAGGCATTTCTTATCTTTCATTTCTTCTATCTGAATTTTTCAGATTCTCAAATAAAATATGTTAAAAGCGCATGTAACATACGTATATTAGATTTAAAATGTAAAATTCTTAGAAAATGGAATTGTTTCCTAAAGAGAACAACATATGTCGAGCTTAAACTTATTAAACTGATGTTTTTTTTCATAACGGATGAAATAATCTTATAAAAGGAAAGAAAGAAATCCTTTTATTTCACATTTTTCTAAAAAAGTATTGTATTTGGCAATGCAAAATTTGCTTTTTATTCTTCGTAACTATAAATGCAATTTTATCAGTTCAGTAATAAAAACAAAGGATGAAATAAGCTTCCTTAAGTTTATTTACTGTTCTTTTAAATCTACACAACTACTACATTGATTATCATGTATATACGCATCACTCATATATCGTCCTATAAGTGAAAAATTATAAGTTTTTTTTTAAAAAAAATATGTCATAATATGTTCATTTCGTAAAAGACCCGATTTACGTATATATCTTTGATATCTATGTTATGTGTGTAGCTTTGATATCTATCTATTAGTTGGTGGATCAAATCGGAATTAGTTTACATATAGGATTGTAGATATGTTCAAATATCTGCGTGTTATATTCCCCTATTTTTTTACCTGTTTCCTTTATTGGATTCCTTCCCATAATGCATTTTCCCCTGCGTTTCAACTATATTTCCATGGAAGCAACATTAAGACAAACCTGAATTGCTCAAAATTGCATAACTAACTGTTCTTGAAACGTCTATAGAATACACTCTACATTTAAAAAGTTGGTTTTAAAAATCTGCCTTCTCTGATGAAGGCTTCATCGCTCATCCAAGCTCATTTGACTAATTACAGCTGTGTTTCAGGAACTCTCCAGTATCACCATGCCTGTTGAATTCAACGAGCCTCTCAGTTTCCTGCAACGAATATCGGAGTACATGGAGTATTCCTTCCTCTTGAAGATAGCCTCCCAGTGTGACGATCCCCTGCAAAGACTACAGGTAGGGCAAAACCTTCACTGCCATAGATCATTTTAAGATTCATTTCTTATGCAAATGGTATATTTCCTCTTTATGAAGTATTGATGTCATGAACAAACATTAAATTTTATATATTTCTTGAGGAGTCTAGCTTTTTGACGCTTAAACCAGTTAGTTTAACCATATACAGTTTAGTTTAGTTCAGTTATATTAACGTCCCATTTTGAAGCAACTCGAGGGCTACTTTGGGACGGACTTCGTAATTTTGAACCGCGTTCAGATGACGAGAACGACACCTTAACTAGCACCTCCCCCTCCAAGCTTCAGCTCCACACCAGTGGGAGAATGTTTTCTTCGTGTATAAAAGATGTAAAAGAATACTTCGATTAAAAATATTATTTTATTAGGTTGTCAATGGAGAATTCGTATTTACGCAATACACGTTAGATGATTCAAGCCAGTTTAACTCAGTTGGCTCAATTTAATTTGGGAATCTATTAGGTATTTTGGAGGAGAAAACAATTCTTTTATATATAACTAGCTAATAACCCGGTTTTGCTCGGGATCCATATTTTTTCATAAACCAACTTCCTGTTTTTCCCCTCCTAAAAATTTTGTCACCAACTTTCCCCAACAAACGAAAATCTTCTTTGAATCTTTTCTAGTTGAATTAAAACTTTCATATATAGCCTTTTTTATCACCTTATAACAGTATGGTTTGAATGAAAATGCGAGAAAATTCAGAAAAGAACATTTATTTTAAACAATGTAAAGTTAAATAACTAATACAGCTTTATAATGTACAAATATACTTATACTCTAAAACTTGGTTACTGCGAAGCTTCTAAATAAAATGTTTTATAAATCAAATAAAGAAAGTCAAACTCGCTCGAGAACAATTCTCACTCGAAAGAATTTCGCTGAAGAAGAATGCTCGAACAAAAAGCTTTAACCTGAGTTAGGGGAATAAAAACTAGATATAAATACTCTCTATTAATACTATAAATAAAGTCAAACTGAAACTTATATCGCGTAGTAACTAAACCAACGTCTTTGGATATTTGAGTGCATATTAAAAGCTACGAAATAAAAACGAAAATTAAATGCATGCTACCAAATAACACCTTGTCTACCTTGACCGAAAAAAGTAGTACAGAAGAACCCCGCTAATCCAAAATTCCGGTTAATCCGAACCGATTTTATTTTCAAAGATTATATGTAATTAAAAAGATTACCTGAAAAGATTTACATATACATACTAAAAGCAAAAAAGTACTTTTTCAGATTCTGTACACATTGAAGAAACTAATGTAATAATTCAAGGATAAAGTCACTTCATACAGGAGCACGTCCATTATTCTAATGAAAAGGGAGAGATATTCTCTTTCTATTGCTCTTGAATAAAAGAATTCTAGAGATTTAGCACACAATTTTATCTTTTCTATTTTTATCGGAATTTCGGGTAATCCGAATTTTTTGTAATCCGAACAGACACCGGTCCCAATTAGTTCGGATTAGCGGAGTTCTACTGTATTTTCTTATCTTTAACAGTGGTAAAACACGTGAATAAAGGATTTGATGAAACAATAAATTAGTTTGGATCTTATTTTATAACAATAAAAGCATTGCTGCAATCTGAGTTTAAAATGAATTTTTAAACGTTAATTAGAGTTAGAGAAAAAATTGTACATTTAAATTGGTATCATTAAAATTTTTAATTTTTGCTCTTTAAGGTAATATAAAAATAATTTTCGTATAATAAGTATTTCAGATGTTATTGGTGAAAAACGACTAAAAATATCTAAATTTTCGTTGTTTAATTAAATAAATAAAAATCAAATTCGAATTTTAAAATAATTTTTACGGCGTTAGGCTCCCTCTTGTGCTAATCCAACACTGTGCCAAATTTGGTCGTCGTAAGTACCACGGTTTGGAAGTGCACAAAGAACCAAAAAACGAACAAACACACACACAGACTTCCCTCTTATATATATATAAATATGCCATGCTCAGTTACAGTAAAACTTCGATTAACCGTCCCTCGTTTAACCGTCAGTTTCTGTTATCCGTTATCGTCTAAAATCTAAGACTCGAGCCTTAAAGACACAGGACATGATAGATTGTTTTAACGGAACGTAGGTTTATAGTATTACAATACATTTCTGTACATTACTACTTTTATGTTGAAGTTTGCATAGATAGTTTTGTAAAATTAAACACAACATTATGTATTATTCACTTTTTTCGTCCCAGTGAAATCACGTTAATGTACATATGTATTAAGAGATTTCTGTTATCCGTATATTCGGTTATCCATCATAGTCCTGGACCGGACGGTGACGGTTAATCGAAGTTTTATTGTACTTTAATCATGAAGCTGTGACATCACAAGAATTGACTTCATTTAAAACGAAAGTCCAATAAATCAGATTTCGTTTTTCAACCAACTAGTTATTCTTTTTGAATAAACGGTACACTTTTAATTTTCATACACTATGATTTGATTTGTTGGATTTCATAGAGCAAGAGAAATTCTTTATTTTTTCATGCACCACCTCTACCTGAATTTGACTTCCACTTGAATTTTGACATTTCCAGATAACCTTAGTTCCTTTATCAACTATATGTAGGCAGACTAGAATTGATTGCTTCACTTAAAGTGAATAACTTGTTCACTCTAGCTGTTTTGATTGAATTAATTTAAGCCTGTTCAGCAGATGACATTGATTGCCATATGCTCGTTATCTCATCTAGCTAATAGAATACTGCAGGAAAATGACGAAAGGTTGGCTTATGTTAATTAGTCATATTATGAAAGCAGCTGCTGAGAGATTTTAATCTTAGAGAACCTTTAAAGCGTCGATTTAATTAATCAGGGATTTTTGTGTTTTCTTAACCTAATGGATTTTCAATAATGTTTGCAGAAATAATTTTCTTGGTAAGACTTCGCAACTCTCAACTAATTTTCTACAATGTTTTTCTTCATAAGATGGACAAATACAGTCTTCCTTGTGAAATAAATTAAATGTTGAAAGGAAAATAAAAATGTATTCTTGTTGAAGCACTTAGCAACTATTAATTATCATTAATAATCTCAAAGCAGAAAAAATCTCTCTGAGGCAGTTAATTATTTTAAATTAAATTTGCTTAATCGATTTTGTTGCTTCGCACTGTATGTGAACAAGAGTAAATATGCTTTAATTATTTCATTCATTAACATCGAAATTAAATTTTTTGTATGGGTTCTTTTTAAAAACTGTGGTGCTAAATTCTCTTTCTTTAAGTTCTGATGTTTCGTTTATTAATCATCTAAAAAACTGTCTCAGTCCGAAAGTAAAATCTCAGTCGCGTTTTTGAACCTATTTTACGCATTGAATAAATGAGATATAAAATAATGTTTAAAAAATTCTAAGCCTAGATGTTTGTTCTTTTTCAGAAAAATTAAATTATTCTAAATGAAGCAACTCCTTTGAAATGAAAATGAACGAGTCTTGTTTATTGCATCATAGAACCAGCGAGAACGTTCTCTCATCGACTTTCTCGTAAACTTACACAATATGGGGCGTTTTTTTATAAAACTTCATTATACAGTAAGAAAATTGAGTATGCACTTCGGACTAACTCCCTTAACCTGGGCATTCACCAGAAGGCTAGCTATTCCATTTGTCCAAAGACCGGTTTTTTCCCACCATTTTAGTCGAAAAATTAAACAAAGCATTCACGAATGTTCCAAAGTTTGTTTCGAGACAAGGTTCAAAGTCGCAAAGTTCCTGCCACCCAGACTCCTCTTCCCCCACACGGGGGATTTCGAGTTTCATTTCTAGCCTCGACGCGAGGTTCCAATGTAGGCAGTTCCTTTGTTTGCCGCTACCCTCGCATCGAGGTCTCAAATTGGAATCGGCGGATTGAGTTTTGGATTTTAAGTTCTTCTGAATTCCACCTCTTTGAATCATTTGCTCCAACTTTGACAGGTTTTCGACCTAAACGATAGGTTTTCTTCTTCCCGTTTTTCAAAAATTCCACTTTGGAAGAGCGGTAAATGGCCTGCTTTAGATGGATTTCGCCCAAAATTTTAGCGGAATATGCAAAAGAGCATATACCAAATTTCATTTGTCAAGATCACATACAAAGACACATTGATGTACAAATAGGCTTAATTCCAAAAATGGTTTTTTCGAACTGAGGGAGATCTAAGACGTTGATATTCGTCAAAATCTCGAAGTCGAATTTTTTGACGATTGCAAAACTTTCTCCCTTTATAAGAATATAAAAAGATGTAAAAATATGTGAGTGGTTTGAAATTTAGAAATTTTAAACATTAAGAAATATACGTAGAGCAGTAAATTAAACAGTTTAGTTAGCCAGAAAAAAAAATTAATCTACTCAATATGTCTATGAGTTTTAAGCTGAAATCGTTCTCGCTTATATGAAACACAATATAGCGGACTTAATTTAAATCCTACATGTATGTATTTGAACTCATTCTTTACAGAATTTATCCAATTTTAAATGTACCCTAATAATGTCGAATTTCAAAATTTACTTTCGTTTTAAAATTATAAGCTGACAAGGTGACGATGCTACCGAATCTAACTGCCATGAAGCGACAGTTATACATATATGATATTTCAATAATGTCATTCATTCATTCTTAAATACAAATTCAAATGATTCTTTTAAGTTAGGAATAAACATTATCTTTGTTTCTGATTCCTAATTGTTATTTTCCTTCATTTTTTAATAAAAAATTTCAGAAAAACAAAAAAGATGTTCGGATTATTCGAAATTTCGGATTCCTGGGATTCAGATTTCCGAGGTTCCACCGTATAAGAAAATAAAAAGATTTAAAAATATACGAAAGTTTTAAAATTGTAAACATTATGAAATATACGAAGAGTAGTAAATTAAACAGTTCACATAGCCAGAAAAAAAATGTTAATATACTCAATATGTATGTGTATTTTAAGCTGAAATAATTCTCGTTTGCATGAAACACAATATAGAGGATTTATTTTAAATCCTACATACAGTGGCTCCCAAAAGTGTTCGTACACTTACGATTTTCAATGAAATAGGGCTCTATCCTTGAATTAAAATTAATATTTCGGAATAGGTATTTAATAATAAGATCTATAAACTGTTCTTAACAAAACTACATGAAATATTTTAAGAACATAGTAAAACTTTATTTTTAAGAAATCAATAATCAAAAAGTAACAAAAATTTTATCTCACAAAAGTCTTCGTACACTGAAATATTTTCGGATAAATTCATAACTTAAATTATCGTCTGTCACTTTATTTTTATTTTTGCATTGTGTGGGATTTATAAAATCGTTTGGCTTTAATTTTTGCTTGCTTACACCGTAATATTCTATTTATTATTTAAAAATGGTTCGTAGTCGTAAAGAAACAACAATAAGCATTCGAAAATTGATTATTTTTCTTCATAGTAGTAGTAAATCAGTTCGGAATGTCGCTAAATTAGTTAATTTATCCCATTCTACCGGGCAATATGTGATAAAACGCTTTAAAGAAGAAAATCGGATCGAAAACAAGGTAAGAAAAGGTCGACCGGCAATGTTAACACAACGTGATAAGAGATTTATGATTAGAAAATTTGTGAAAAATCCAAGTTTGAGTGCCTTAAAAGTTTCTGCAGTATTTAATGAAAAATTTTCTACTACAATTTCACCTGAAACTGTTCGACGAGTTCTCAGAGCAGCTGGAGTAAATGGGCGTTCTACCCGTAGAAAATGTTTTGTTAGTACGAAAAAAAGGAAACTCTTGCTTTCCTTCGCAAAATAAAGTCCTTTCATTCGCAGTTACGTATGGAGGTAGAGGTGCCCTTGTGTGGGAGTGCATGTCAGCATCAGGACTAGGTAATTTGGTATTTTTTGATGGTATAATGAATCATGCTCTTTATTTAAATATTTTAAAAGACAATTTAAAATTATCAGCCCAAAATTTGGGTGTTGGAAACAATTTTTTTTTTATCAAGATAACGATCCTATGCACACGGCTCTCAACTTTCGCCTCTGGTGTCTCTATAATTGTCCACAAAATTTGAAAACACCACCTCAATCGCCAGATTTAAACCCAATAGAACATATTTGGAGAGAACTGGAGGTTAGAGTACGAAAACACGACATTAAAACTAAAAGCGAACTAAAAACAGTAATGATGGAAGAATGGATGAACATTGATGCAGAAATTACAAAAAAAAAAAATAGTGAAATCTATTCCCAAACGCTTAAAAGCTGTTATGGATGCTAAAGGATATCATACTAAATATTGATTTAACGAAAAATTATAATATTTACTAATATGTAGAAATTTTTTAAAGTGTACGAAGACTTTTGTGAGATAAAGTTTTTGTTACTTTTTGATTATTTATTTCTTAAAAATAAAGTTTTACTACGTTTTTAAAATATTTCATGTAGTTTTGTTAAGAATAGATTATAGATCTTATTATCAAATACCTATTCAGAAATATTAATTTTAATTCAAGGATAGAGCCCTATTTCATTGAAAATCGTAAGTGTACGAACACTTTTGGGAGCCACTGTATATGTATTTGAACTCATTCTTTACAGAATTTATTCGATTTCAATTTAATACTATTGGAATTTTAAGATTCAATTTCGTTTTAAAATTATAAGCAGACAAGGTGACGATGCCACCGAATCTAACTGCCATGAAGCGACAGTTAGACATAGATAATATTTCAATAATGTTTAAAATTAATTGTTTTCGAATATAAGAAAGCTGTTACTATCAACTGAGTAGTGCTAAATGGCTAGTATCTTTAATACACATTTTTATTTAATATTACGCTGAAAACAGCAAAATATATTTACACTATTGATACATATATTGTGAAAGAAATTAATTAGGAAAGGAATTAATTTTAATTTAAAGCATAACATGTTGTGAAACAGGTTATTTTCTACAGACTACTTTTCTTCTAAATAATAAATATCATATGTATAAAGATACTGATCTAAAAGTGCAGCAGCATAAATTCTTAGAAACAAAAGTTTTTAAAAGCAACCAATATCTTCTGTTCTTTCCGTGGACAATGCATCGAAGTGATACTCGAACGAATTCACGAAATCAACTCGACAAATCCACAAACAAATCGAAAAATTCCATTTATCTTATTTTTCTTAAACCGCTATTCAGTTACATAACTTTCGAATGGTATACAGTGGAAAGAAATACACGCGGCACAATGCAGATAAAAATGAACATTACGTTAAAGGATCTATGGTGCTCAGTTGAATATAATTTTCAAGACATAAAAATAACAAAGTTTCAATGGAATGCTTTTAAATGTACAGATATTTTATCTTAAAATGTGAACTTAAAATGCAGTATTTTTAATGTTGAGAAATTTATTTCAATATTCGAAAAACATTGTAGTGTTTTGCATTTAATGCTCTTGAAACGGCAGTTATTTTTAAGTTATCGTGTTTTAAGATTTTGTACTTGTAGGGATTACTGACGAAAACAAAAAAGTCATTCTCGAAATTAAAACTTTTATTCCAAAAACAACTTTATTCTATCATATATCAACGCTGCATTCCATAAAAGTTTCTTTTAACAACAACTCATTTTCTTATTGCCAATCTGACAAAAGTAAATTTATTAAGAAACAAAATCGTCTGCTTTTTAATTAATTAAATTTTAACTTAAACAGAGATAAAATTAAATATAGAAATGACTTTAAAAATCGTTTGCAATTGACGCCAAATTAAATTTAATTAAAGAAAGATAATAATATAAATATTTCTTATAATATGGAGATGCTATATATTAATCTAGTAACAAATATTCTTCCGCTTCATGCCTAAAACGCATTTACTATCTTAAAAATATTATTATTAAATCCAAATAACATGACTTATGCTTCCAGAACGAGTTTTTCTGTTTAGAATAAGATGGAAATCATATGATAAATTGACAGGTTGAAAACCGAAATCGCATCTAAAACTGATCAAAATTCATAGCTACTGGCTACTTACCAATTCTTGTCACTACTAAGTCTTCAGGTATTATTGGCATTAAAAGAAAGCAACATCAGTCAGTTTGGTTGGCGCCGATATGCTGTTTCCATCACAAATGTCAGGATTTGAAAGCTCTTGGAATCTTGATGTACCAGACCCCACGTGGTACGTGCCGAGGCTTTTAAATAATTTGTTCATTTCACAAGCATATTTCATAGGAATATGACCTATTCTGAAGTTGAAAATCTTTTGAATGTTTTCACCTGATGGGAGTGACAAAAAAATTCTTTGCTGAATTTTAATCAGGACCTATACTAAAAGCAAAGACTGAGTTGGGTTGAATCTGCATTTCAAGGATTTTAATCCTTTTCACTGTGTTTTTTCAAACATTGATATTCAATGGATAATTATTTTGGGTGTTCATACAAACTTATAACAAAAGAGAACTGAAACTACTTCGTAAAAAATGTGTGTGAAAAAGATCATGTGCTTAAAAAAAAGAGTGCATCGTTAATGGTCAACATTGGTAGTAGATGGGGAAGGAATGAAATAAACTGTCATCTAGGAAAGTGGTTTTTTTGCATTTATAAGAAATTTAGTTTGAAGTTGTTCAGAAAATTGTATTTGCAATATAATTTAAACATACATTTAAAACAAGCTACTGCATTTCAGCGCTTTAATATATAAACCGAAAGCATTCACTTAACATATTCGAGAGAAGCATGTTACTATACATGAATATGTACCGTACATGAATATGAAGACCTTAAACGTAAAGAAGACCATATTTGAAGTATGTCACAAATAGAAAAGCAGTGTTTACCATCGTCTTGCCATAAGCTTGCGGTGGAGGAAATTCGCACGAGAAGAATCATATACTCAGAAATTTATTTTCAAAAACAATTATGAATGATTGATGCACATATATGTGGAAGGTAAATTGAACAATATATATTCAAGCATCAGAATCAATATAAAATTAAAAACGTATATAAAATTTACAATATGTACAAAAAAATTCATTCGCCACCATAACAAATGGCAGTATATTATTAAACTATTCCAATTATCATAAAATTTCGACTATTCAGAGATTTTCGAAAAGAACTTGCATCACAAAAACCGACTCATGGCTAATCTTATTAATTCGTAGTAGCTCCAAAATTCATGAAGACCTAAAGTCTTTCGGAAAATATTAGTCTCCGAGATGTCTAAAAAGCTGACATTGCGTCCCACATTTCATGTCTCTTTAATACATTCGTAATTTTTCAATTTCTATTTAAAAATTATGCTTTTAAATTGGAGAAAAAGATTAGTGAGGAATTGGTTTATTATTTGATTATTTTTGTTTATGATTTATATAAAATTTCGAATGCAATATTTAAAGCATGTCTACTACAAGGAAAAACTAAGTGTATTTCAAACGATAAATAATTACCTTGTTCATACAATTAGGAATTTTTTTTTAAATTACAGTCGTTGTATTGCTTATGAATCTGATTCACAAGGATTTCAAATAATATGAATCTATAATATAAAAGCCCAGAGAAGTCGGTAATGGAGGCGGAGTTAAAGATGTCCAGGTCCCTTTGATCTGTGTCATTATCGGACATGCAAATAACAATTTCAGCTTTTGCGTCAAACAACGCAGGCAGAATTTTTTGGGCACAATTAAATTAAGCGAGGAGCGAACCCGCAACGACGGGTTTGAAGTGCAGTGTCTTGACAACTGCGCTATTGATCCTTACGTCTGTTGCCCTCTTTCTTATGTATAAATTGACGGATATATCGCGTTATTTCTGTATGCCGACGCTAAAGAGCACTATGTACATTTTTTTCAGTACTCTGATATTTTATTTATCTGCTGGACTTTCGTTACACTATACAGAAGTATCGGGTACAAAGTCCTATTTTATTAAGTAACAGAGATATTCACTTCTACGAAAGGCATAATACACGTTTTGTTAGAAGCAAAGAGCCTTTAAACTGCTTTCCTGTAACATTTCATTTTTGAGACATAGTGTCCTTCAGTTCTGGCTGGTTTCCTTATAAAAATGATTAATTTTGAAAATAAATACATCATTACATAAATTATTATGAAGTTAGTACGAAAATATTCATATTTAAAATTCATATGCTTCAAGCTAGTTGGCAAATCTTAATCTTTCGCATAAATAAATTTTGTTTTGAAACGCTGTAAAAGCTAGTAAGCACAAAGGAAACGAAAAAGTTAACAAAGCTATAAAGGAATTGATTTACTATTAGGAATCCTTGACTTCATGTCCTTCTTATTCAAAAACAATCTTTTTTTCTTTGGTTCCATCCAGTTTGGAAAGAGGACAACGCCTTTGTTCGTTGACACCTGATGACATACCGGGTCAAGGATTGCGTTATTGTTGCAAGGAACGAATCTCGTTTTGAGCATAAGAGTCCAGTTTTTATGATGCAAAATCCAGTTCAGGGGTATTTAACCTGAAGAGTGCTTCACCTTAATGATGTCTCCATCGACTGCTTAACACGTAAACATCTTTCTATCGAACACAGAGAGAGTAGATTGTATAGATCAAGAAAACATAGACCATTCTTCTCGAACTAGAGCGATTTTTTAGGATTCCTATTGGGTGCAGCTTTGCAGTGTGGAAAGAACTTCAAAATGCACAGTTTGGGGAGCTGCTTCAGGCAAACAATAAAGAACAATTTTAATGCTGCAATAATTAATTTCAAAAAGAGGTCGATTTTTTACGAGTACAGTGAAACTTCGATTAACCGTCAGTTTCTGTTATCGGCCATCGTCTAAAAAGTGAAGAGTAACGTATGTTTATTGTATTACAATACATTTCTGAAGTTTATATTGATCGTTTTGTAAAATTAAATACAATACATATGTATTATTCACTTTTAAAGGATTTTATTTTCATTCTTGTTCCAAACCAGAAGTGCGATCACTTTGCTGTACATTTATATGAAGATATTTCTGTTATCCGTCTATTCGGATATCCGTCACAGCCCTGGCCCTGACGGTGACATTTAATCGAAGTTTTACTGAATTATTGGGTGTAGTTTCGCAGTGTGGAACGAACTTCAAAATGCACATTTTGAGGAGCCATTTCAGTAAAACAATAAAGAGCAATTCTAATGCTGCAATAATTAATTTCATAAATAAATTTACCATAAAAAGTTACATATTGCGCATGACTGGAATTAGTTCAGTTTTAAAGGGCAAAGTATACACGCTCAAATACAGTTTGCAATATTCAACCCGATATCCATAAAATGGTGACTGGATCTCGATCACTGCTTCCATTTAGCTTTTCCATTCTGATTTACAAAAATATGTCAGTAGTGTAGAGAGGATAACTGGCGCCCGGGGCATACTATGATTTTTTCACCCCCAGCAAGTGTTAATGGAGCACGAGACAGGGCATTATTTTTTCGCCCCTTCATGAAATTTCCCTCTAAAAAGTGACATAAACAAACTATTGTTTTGTCCCCATGGTGCCCCCTGAGACTGGCTACCGGGGCACCTATACCCCCTTGGCCCCCCTGTCGAAACGAGGCAATATTTCAATTTACTAACTGCAGTTATTACAGAAAACAGTTTAAAAAAAGGATCCTGAGCATTTAAATGGGCCATATTTATTTATTGCTAGGATAATTTTTTTCGATGACAGATTTTCGTTTCTATATACTTTTATTTAAGTTGATTTGTTTCATATTTGTAACGATGGAATTTTGTAAATGATTTATTGTTCATTCACTTCCTGATGTATTAGAGTTTTGAAATTTTGTACACATATAACATAACATAACATAACATAACACCACAGCATCCCCCCCGAACTCGGAGCCAAGGTGGGTAATGGGTATGCGTGGAACATCATTGACAAAGCAAGAGCAAATATATATATATATATATATATATATATATATATATATATATATATTTATATATAAGGATACAAAGTGAGGAAATTCAAATATAAACACTAATATGCACACTAAACTAGACTCTGCGTCCTATAATAATCACATGTACTTTTACATAATGCTGTTGATGACAAGTTAGAGGTGTGATGAACACGTGGCTGGGCCCTGAGACACTGAAACTGATGATCTGTCTCTGGCATGGAATGTTTCAGGAGAGAGGAGAAGAAGGGCGTGGAGGGAGACATGAGCTTTGTACTGGGATGAACAATGCAGGCTATTGTGGAGTTATTCTGGCTGTTCCGATTTAAGTAGTCTTCTTGGCTGTTGATAAAGTTGAGGAGGTCTATTATTTTGTTTGTTAACAGGCGGGGGCTGGTTATAGATTTCATCCAAGCTCCTATGTGTTGATCTGCTGGACACCTGAGGTGGTAAGAAAGCGTGAGGCGGCACTTGGTGGCATAGTGGCGTGCCAGGTTCTCCACAAATTTAATTTTGTACACATGTATTTCGATGATAATAGGCTATTTTCAGATCTTAATTATGAGTTAACGTATTAGCTTAATTAAATTTTGATTCCAAACCGATGATGCCACCTGGTAGTGAATTTGAGTAAAAATTTATTTCAAGAATTCAGAACATTTATAATAATGAATCAGAATATTTATAATATATAATTCCGTCAACTTCCCCATTTGCTAATTGAGACTTTTGCGCTTTACCACATAATTACTCCATTTATCAGTAGTGTTCGAATGCCATAATAGTCTCAGCTATCTAGACAGGGAATTTAATTCTTACCGAAAATTTGTGCGCCTCTCAGAGCTCATGTACACATTGATTATACAATAAATGAAATGTTCCCATTGCATAAAACTGAATCGTTTTTCGAGCATATGATCATTTTCCACTGCGGAAAACTTTTGCGCATCTCAGAGCTCTTGTACATATTACTTCTACAATAAATGAAATGTTGAGATTACATAAAACTGAATCGTTTTCAGAGAATATGATCATTTTCCATTGTGTATCTCTGCCAGATTTCCTAGCTTCAGGTCCATCGGTTTGTCTTTTAGAGCATCAACAAACAGACACACATTTACTTTTATTATTATTAAAAAATTCAAAAAATATCTCAGTTATTGAAAAAGTTTTAAAAACCCATTGTAGTTATAAACATTATTTATTTTTCGAGTGCCAGCTTGCAAGAAAATCAATCGGCATCTTCATACAAAATAAGATAACAGTCATTCAAAACAAAATTGGTTTCCAATATTCCATGCTTAATACATTATTCGCCATCTTTCCCACTTTATTCTACAGATCGCGTAGTCTCTTGATATCATAATCGATCTCATTATCAGTCTTGTTATGACCGATGACAACGAAATTGGTTTTTCTGGTGCTTGTTTCACAATATTTATACCTGTCAGTAGAAAATCCTCTCCAAATTGACTTTGGAAGATAAATATAATTGTTTTGGCTACGTATAGATATTTGTTAATTATAAAACTCTGTTTTTGGTTAATAAAAAAAATAAAACTTTGTTGGTGATAAGGGTACTTGATGATACTGCAACGTTTACTGCAGAATTCCATGTTATGTCATTAATAAATCAGATCTAATAAAATTTACTAAAAAAAAAGAAAAGAAAAAGCCGCGAGACACCATACAAACTGTTCTTATAGGATAAATTTGCAAACACTATTAAAAAAATCTCATTTGGTGATTCAACCTTTAATTTTCTAAATAAAGCAAGTATCCATTCAAGGCTAAATTTGTGCCCACAATTGGATAAATTCAATTCTTTCAAAAAGTATGTTTTCTCCTTTTTTTACTCACCTCAGATATTTCATCCGATTTATTTTCATAAACCCATTATACATCTCACACCATCTATTGTCTTAAAAAAGGAGCAAAGAGACAACTGAAGTTTTTCAGCCTAAATCGGTTTTCTACCGTCTGTCACGTTTCAGCTCTAATAACATGTCAGCATCCGGGCTATGCAATAAACCAAAGTTTTCATCTCGGAAACTGGTAGGTAAGGTTCTTCCAATCTCCCAATTAGGAGATGTTATTTTCGCCGGCAGTAGATTAGAGAGGTTGAAGACTTCAATAAAAAAAGAGGTGAGAGGTTCAGATGGTTCTAGCTGGTGACATGGAGAAAACGATAATGGAGTTAAAGTCGGTTTCTCGGAGATAAAAATTTTTTTTAGAGATAAGAATTACCTCATAATTCTGCACTGCTAATGAAGTCTTTTTCTTTCTTTTTTGTTTTGGAGGCGATAAATTAATATTTATCATTCTGAAAGAACAGTTTTTGCCTATTGGGTGGTGCGTGTTCCTTCTAATTGATCTAGATCACGTTCTCATCCTGTAATTTTCTTCGTTTTTCTTATTTAACAACATGACAGAGTATAATAATTTTATATCTAAAAATCACACTCCGAAAAACAGCTTTTAAAGACAAACTTTTATTAAGTGTAGTAATTTTTTAAGGCTAATTTTTAAAAGTGGCTGAATCTTTTTACTTTATTTTCTGCTTTCCAGTCTTTAATTTATAATTCACTATTGTAAATATTATGGAATCCTGACATAATATTTTCTCAAATTCACAACCAGATGGCGCCACTCATATGGAATAAAATGCAATTAAATTAATTGATAGTTGAGTTCCGCAAATATTGAATAGTGTGTTTCCATCTAGAATGCACAAGTTTACAAGATTTCAAAACTCTAAAACACTAGGAAGTGCGTGAAAAATAGATTACAAAATCTCTCTTTACAAACATGTGTTAGTGAAGTTAAATAGAAGTGTTTAAAAACAGAAACGGTCGCGGTGGCCTAGTGGTAAGGTCTCGGCTTTGGGGTCGGAGGGTTCCAGGTCCGAAACCCGATTCCAATGAAGATCCGTAGTGTATTGGGCCAGTTGCACGCTAAATCATACGTAGGGGACCAAACGTCCTCCCGCTGGCGAGGTGCGGAAGCTTGGAGAGGGGCTATGCCAGCTCAGGTGTCGTCATCTGACCGAGGTTCAAAATTACGAGGTCCGTTCCAAAATAGCTCTCGTGTTGCTTCGAAACGGGACGTTAATATAACTAAACTAAACTAAACTAAAAACTGAAACATAACCCTGTTTCCTAATAAAAGTACGAACAAACTCAGTAATAAACTCAGTCTCAATAAAATTTGCTACTCAGTTTAAGGAAACTGAGTAACAAAGTATCCATTATTCATGAATCAGAAAATGAAAATTATGTCATTTAAACGCAGTAAATGGGAAAACCTTTTTCAATCTTGAATACTCACATATCACGAATCATTGCTTTCCAAAACAATTTAACCCCGTCTTTTGAACTCTGAGGACTACATAGGGGGTACATATATCCCACTTTCAACTGGTTCAGCTGAAGAGCATGACACCTCAGCCAGTATCTCACTCTCGAAGATTCTACACCATACCAGTGTGAGGACATGTGACCTACGGCATTAAATTTTGCGTACACGAGGTGTGATGGATCTTAGGTGGAATCGAACCAATAAAATAGCAGCAACAAGGTAATAATAGGTTGAGTTTATATTTTGGAGATTTCAAGTTATTGTTTATCCTATTTTACGATGTTTACCTTGTATGTGCGAACGCAAATCACAAATACTGATGATTCTCGGATTCCGAAACCCTCCGCGGTTTTGCGCATGTGCCAGGCGGATTTCATTTCATCAAAATGGGGTTGAAGTGAAAAGTGGAGGAGGAGATGTTTTCATTTTACTTAGCGTGACCTTACAAAGAACTCCGGAAATTAGCTCAGCTTACTCATAGCCAGTCACCCCTTTCCTGAGCAAAATCGTTAAAAGGTGCTAATCTTCGCATTTTGAAACAATCTGTATGCTTCTTTTGGAAGATCCAGATTCGATTTTTACTCCGCAGTCTTCTTCATTTTAAAAGAAAAATACTCGAGTTAAAATAAGAGCAATAATCGCGTCCATTAGCTCCAACAGCAGTCACTGTAGAGAATCCTTGGATTCAGAGTATTAATTTTCATATTTTTGTTTTTATTCTTTCTGTGATTCCAATTTGCGCCGAGAGGATGTTATTTAGAAGTAAACATCACCAGGTCGCTTCCCTTCCGGTGGATTAATACTGCTAATACTAATCTGAATGCGACCTCATTGGCCGAACGTAAATCGATTGGAAAAGTAGTCGGTGTCCAATTTTTTCGTGGTTCAAACTACTCGTTAACGAACCACCTAGTACAGGTTTTAAAATGTTATTCACATCATCATATATCATTCATTCATTCTAAAAACACTGAATATACAAAGCTTTAACGGAATACTAATTTTGCAGCTTAAAATCTTTAATCCTATTTAATTGTTCGTATGCATTTATCCCAGTGGCTGCAACGAGGGGGGTGAATGGGGCGATCGCCCTCCCACTTTTTTCGGGAAAAAGTTAATTTTTATTTCATTTTAGCTGCTTGAAACTAGGAATTACAAAAAATGAGTAGTGTTCAAGAAAACTAGCTAATTTTGCAGCTAAATTTTAAATTTTGTTCTCTACCACCTATACTGACGGGTTCTTTTAGGTGTCTCTAAATTTTTTGCCCTCCCACTTTTGCCACCCAGGCAACGTTACTGGTTCATCCTATTTCATTTAGGTTGATTTATTCATGTCCATACCAGCAACTACAAATGAGTGCGGTTCTTACAATGACAATATAATACAATGCTCTGCTAAAATATCTACTCTTACCAAGCTTCTTGTAAAGTATTTTTCTCCTATCTATGCGTTTTCGTGAAGCATTCATTCTCTTTAAGGGAGACTCTGCAAATCTCGGGCGACATCGACGTCCCTCTGGGAAAGGCTTAATCCCCCGCGAGATGCCTTAATACCGTATCTCAGTACAGATTTTGTTGCTTCCCGTTACATTGAAATGGCGTTCATTGCGTCTTACCAGATTACCAGTCTTGGTGGTGTTTGCGCATCATTCAGTGTCTGCGCACTATGTATTAGCAATGAAATTGACAACATAATTAAGCTAGATATTTTTTAATAAAAACTTAATTTTTGACGCCCTGGAGACCTGAAAGCATTTCTACCTTTTTACGGAGAATGAAAAGTGTAAAGATGTCGAATTGATATATATATATATATAGTAATAATAAGAGTAAATATAGTAAAAAATATAATATTATTGTGTTATTATATATAATATTATTGTTGTTGATATCAGTTATTACTGTACATCATTTATGTTGATACAATGTCAGGGTAATGTAAAATCGAACCCCTGTGGTCTATTACTTAAAACATAAGACACTTTGTGGAAAGATAATCTGAAATTTAATAAACAATTTTTAGATACGTATTTATTTTTATTGTTCCTATAAAAAGAAAAGTAAACTGACCCGAAAAGAATTCACCATATTGACATTTTTACCGATCTTTTAAGCAGATTTGTTTCTTTATTTAAGTAGCTATAATTTGCATTCAGTTAAGAATTCATACCACTTCAAAATGCCACTTCAGAAGGGTTGTCATTCATATATTTTTACATTTCTCAAATGCACAGGATTTTACTAACGAATATAGAACAAAAAATGACATTTTAAAATTTCACTCGCCTTATTCTTTTTCATAAAACGGTTTCCACTCATTTAGTTTGGTACAGTATATCCCCCGAGAGGATCTTGTACCAAAAAACAATAATCAAATCCATGTTCAATCCTAATATATTTAAGTAAATCGTTCTGTGGGTGTACGGTAAAAGCAGTCCAACAAGCTGGATAATGGGAAATGATGCTTTATTCCATCAATATTCCAGGAAACACAAAGCGCAGGTAACAAAAAGAACAGCATTTGCATAAATTAGCAACACAAGCAGACAGAACATTACTAATTAAATAACAGTAACAGCACTATCAATAGAGATCAGCGTCTAAGAGTTTAACTTGCACTGCAAACAAGACACCAAAGAGATTAACTCGTTTGAGCACCTCGGGTATATGTAGTTTTCCGACATGGCGAGATGTCACATGGAATTCTCTAGAAGAAGCTCCAGATCTTGGTTCCTGTGAGATATATGGCCATAATTCTTGCATTTTCTAGAATTTTCATATTTTTGTAGCCAAAGTCGGGGTCATTGAGTTCGCATCCAATAAGAATCACTGTAAATCTCTCTTTCCTACCATAAAGCTAACATAACAGGTAAACGGCATTATAAATTGGTAACAATATGACTTCCTTAAAAGTTTTCTGTTACAGAAAACTGTCGCAATTTTGTAAACTCCCTTTACACCAAATAAAGATACTATTTTCAAATTTTGTATTTTACAGACAGCTTCAAATTTTGATTAATAAATAGTTTTTATATTTTTTCTCAGTAGTCTTTTTCCCTTTCATTTAAACCAGCGGAAAGCTAACCGACGGGATGATACCAATTTTTTTTTGTTGGGGGGTTGTGAACTCTTTTTTATTGCCTTGTACTTAAAGAAAAAAAGTCTAAGTGTTTAAAAGACACGCAATTGTGAATAGCTTTTTCATAAGTAATTCATTTAGTTGGATAGAAAGTAAGCCATCAATTTTACTCGGAGGTTACAGTAACCTAGTTGCTGAGTATCGGATTCAATGACGGGAGATGGAAGGTATACCTAGCTACACCTATGTCAGGTATAGCTAGGTATACCTGACAGATTGTCAGGTCTGTATTAGTTAATGTGTATTGACTCTGTTCATGAATCAAGAGTCCTGGAGGTATCAATCTCTCGTCCTCAATATTCCTCATTTATCTTCAAAATTGGCCATTAAACAGACAAATCGAACCATTGACTCTACTATGCAGATAATTTAAGAGAGTACAGTGTGTACACAAATAAAGTGACTCATTTGAAAAATTAATACAAAAAAAATATTGGAACTGCGGGTTTTTTAAAAATAACAGCGCATCTCAAAAAGTTTTTTTCAGATAGGTAACGCGGCGTTACGCCGTTTTAAATTTGTTACAGCGAGAAAATTCCGACGCAATAGCAACCGATCAGCAGAAGCCGATACGTGTTTTCTGGTTTCTTTCTTTCTTTTTTTTTTTTTTTAGTTTTTCTTGAATATCAGGAAAACTCTTCAGTTTTCACATTTGCATGTGAATTAACAAATTAAAGAGCGTGAAATTCCCTACAAATACATGCTTTTATTTTTCTTCCAGTTTTAATTTTTTCTCAGATAATGGCTCTAAACAAATTTTTGATTTCCAGTAATTTACGACCCCTAGACCACCCAAATGGCATATTACCTATCTTAAAAAAACTTTTTGAGATGCGCTCTCATTTTACAAAAAAACCGTAGTTCCAGCATTTTTAAGGTTTCTTTTATTAATTTTTGAAATGAGTCACTTCATTTGTATCAGGGGTATGACGGATAACCGAATACAGACAGATAGCAGAAATCTCTTAATATATATGTACAGTAACGTGATTTCACTGCAGGCTTCGCACGAAGATGAAAATGAATTACTTTAAAAGTAAATATCACATACACGTTGTATTAATTTTTACAAAACGATCAATATAAACTTCATTATAAGACTAGTAATGTACATAAATGTATTGTAATACTATAAATCTAAGTTTTTAAACGATGAAGGATAAGAGATACTGACGGTTAATCGAAGTTTGACTGTATTTTGCTTACATTTTTGATTTCGCTTTCAATCTTCAAAAATGGTCGGCCTACTGCAGCAAATTCTTTTTATTCTTTTCTAAATATCTTGTAAACCTGTATACTCTCTAAATAACTTATAACTCTTTTTCAATGCTTAGTTCAAAGATATTCATCGCTTGCATATAGCATTCAGCTTATTTATTTAATATTGAACATGACATATTCCTCGTGCACCACAAATGTACATCACGAGGCTTACTGAAGTAAGTATATAAAAGAATTCAGTCTCTATATTCAGTTTGACATCATTTTAATAGCACGAATTTTTGAACGTTAGATAAAAAATACTTCCAACGCCACTTCTTGTGACTTTATTGTGCTAAAACCAGTTTCTTCATACTCACCTGTTTTTCCTTTTGATCTCTAAATCTTCTACTACATCCCTAGAGTTAAGAATAGTCAGAATTCAAAGCATGTCTTTTCTTATGATGTTCCTTGTCAAAGAACAAGTGTTTGAAAGAAGATCCCTCGAAAAATCCAAGTACACTCAAGATGACAACGTAAAAAAGGTTTCTGAATGCTCCAGAAAAAAGAAAGCATTGAGGTTCAAAAAACGGTAAGGAAGCTGAGAACGAGTTAAGAGCGGGTTTGTACGTGCTCCAACTGAAGAGTTTGCGCTTTTTTCTGAAAAGAGTGTCTTCGACGCGATAAAACGGGCAACAAAGGAGACGGTGGCTCAAAAGGATGAGAAAATAAACAAGGAAAGGATGTCATCTTAGGAAGCTGTATTGGGAATTTGAGAAGAAACATCAAAAAAAAAAAGAAAAATCGCCAAGCATAACAAACACTAAATGTTGCTTTGAAAATCGAAAGTTGTCTTCAGAAGTTGAAGAACAAACAATGTGTTACCAGAATACAAACTCATTAACCAGCGTTCCGAAGCTTTTCTTAATCCGCCGTTTTTCAAACCAGGATTATAGTCTGTGTTATTTTATGTTTTAAAGTGGTTTTTCGAAGCTATAAAACAATCGTGAATTATTATTTCTACTTTCGGTCGATACTTCAAATTTCGGTGTACTGCCATTGTAAGCCTATCTAGGGAGACAACTTTTGCCCAAAGGCTGGCTAAAATTTTTTGAATTATTAATTATTTTTATGAAAATAAGATTCTATGAATTTCAGGCAATACAGATACCCGAGCTTTATTTTTTTAGCCTCTTCAAGGTCTGTGATATATACATGTACATTCAGGGGTGGATTCAGCTATTTAGGGGACTTCTTCTCTAACCATCATAGATATACATTTAAATATTTCCACTTGTCAGTTATTGTTTTTTGAAATAATGCTATCTTGGACATCATTATAACTATATTTTACTGATAATGACGGCGTTTTATAGTAGCCTTATACAATGATGGTCTATTATTTAATTTTTACAATTAGTTACATTAATCTTTATCGATAACAAAGATGCTTTGAAGTCAGCTGAAATCCACGTATATAAAATATTATCGAAAGAACTTAAGGATTCTTTGAATAAAACAAAAAGAAATTGACTTTTACTTGTCAAAACTACTTTGGTTAGTACTGTAGCATAAATAGCTATTATTTTTTACCCAATCATTAGTGGTTCATAGATCTTGAAAGTAGAGTTAATAAAGAAAAGCAGTAGTTAATTTAACGCTAAATATTGAAACTTGACGAATTATGGGTAATAAAGATAAGAAATTGGATACTTGATATTAACCCGTTCAGGACCATTATCGCATATATGTGATCACTCTTTCCGTGACCTACAGACCATCATCACATATATATGATCGCAACTTCAACGTTTTATTTGAATTTTTAAACGGCACTAGATGGCGGTAAAAACCGTTACTTTTTCAAAGAATGTTGCATCAGAATTTTGACTCGCGGGCCTGGGGAAGCTCTACTTTCTCCTTTCGCTGGTCCTGAACGGGTTAAATATTCAAACGGATGTAATCAATGCAACTTTCCATTAATTTCTGTTTTCTTCTAGAGGAGAACTACAATCTGTCACAAACAATTTTATCTCTCCTTTCTGCTAATTCTTTAACATATTTAGAGATGCAAATTCATGTATAAAAGGAAATAATTTCGAAAAATTGTTTACAAAATACTTCTAAACTGAAGTCTAAAACACAATTCTGCAGTGGCGTAGTGACCGGGGGGGTAAAGGGGTATTGATGCCCCGGGCGCCACATGTAGGGGGCGCCATGGAGTTAAAATATTACTTAAGTTTATATTACAGTAGAACCCCGCTAATCCGAACTATTTGGGACCGGTGCCTGTTCGGATTACAAAAACTTCGGATTACCCGAAATTCCGATAAAAATAGAAAAGAAAAAGATGTGTGCTAAAAAAATGTAATTTATTAGTACTCAGTACTACTATCTCTTGAATTCTTTTATTCAAAAGAAATAAAAAGAGGATTATGTCTCCCCTTTTCATTAGAATAATGGATGTGCTCCTGTATGAAGTGACTTATCTTACGGCGAATTGCATTAGTTTCTTCAATGTATACACAATTATGCATTCTTAAAAAGTCCTTTTTTGTTTTCAGTATGTATATTTAAATCTTTTCGGGTCATCTTTTCAATTACATATAATTTTCGAAAATAAAATCGGTTCGGATTAACCGGAATTTCAGATTAGCGGGGTTCTACTGTATTTTTAAATCAAAATATGATGAGAGGGCTTGAAAATAAACCATACCCCGGCATCATTTACGCTTGCTAGGCAGCTGATGACGATGGTGGTAAAAAATAATAATGTTAATGATCCTAGCGTTGCTTACCCTCGCTACGCCACTGTTCATGTTCACGAAACGTTAATGAGCTTATGTCACTTTTTAAAGTCAACCACTATGAGGGGGCGAAAAAATACCATGCCCCAGGCGCAGTTTAAACATGCTAAGCCATTAATTATGACCGAGGGGCGAAAACTCATGTTATGACCCGGGCGCTACTTATCCTCGCTACGCCACTGAAGTTCGGATCATTCTGAAATATATTCAAGCTATTTTATAATACAACGAAGATGTGATCCAAATCACTTTTAATAGCCATTCGTGATAACTTAAAAATACCTTTCTCATTTGCTTAAAAAATATTGAGACACTTGAAGAAGTCTCAGAGACTAGATTGAATAGGATATGAACTCAATTTGAACAAAAACGGACGAATTATGCAGTAGAAGTACATATATTCAAAAACTTTGAGAATTTTCTTTAAATGCTTAGAATATACTCTAAAGAACTTTATAAAAATTAAGCCGATATATTACTTCTGAACACTTAAGCATTATTTTTAATTTTTTATGTGCTCCAAGATTGTTGAACATGATGTAAAATAACAGAATTTTAAATTATACAAAATTCACGCAAAATTCTATGACAGAAAATAATTATGACTGTTTATAAACTAACCATATATTACGAATTTTGAAAGCTAAGTATATTTTTTTGCTTTATTTTCCTCTAGAAAACTCTGGAAATTTATTAGATCTCAATATCTGAGACCTATTTTCTTGGCTTCAATTTTAAAAATGGAAGAATAAGCAATTCAAAAATATATTAATATACCTTAAGAGGAAATTTTTAAAACAATAAACATTTCAAAATATATTTTCAGCGAATTCGAGTGAGCTGTTAGTAACATAAAAATTAAAACTGGTTAATGATTTCTAATTTTTTCCCCTTCTTTTTTACTTTAAAATCGTGTTTAAGATTTTGATTGAGACATGCTTACCAGATACGTTGTTTAAAAGAAAATATAAATAATTCATGAATTCGCTAATTAATTTTTATTAAATTAAATCAGTACAAATAGTGCAAAAATTGAGTGTCACAATCGTGGAAAAAACAAATGAGAATAAAACTGTAATTAAAACTTGACTCCCCATGGTGAATAATAAAAAAATTTAATGAATTTAAAAACAAATACATTTTTAATAAATTTAGAAATAATACTTAGAATTTATATGAAGATGTCGAGGTTAGAATGTTAGTTTTAATTAGTAAAACTATGAATATAGTGCTAAATTTCAAAATATAAGATATTGCAAATTCTTAGGAAATTTATACAGTTTGTTTCCTTTCTGGAGTTTAATGAGGGCCGCGGTGTTCTAGTGGTAAAGTGTCGACTTCAGGGCCTGAGGGTTCCAGGCTCGAAACAACCCGACTCCACTGAAGATGTGTCGGGTATGCTGGATGCTAAATCATGCGCAGAGGGCCAAACGCTGGTGTGATGCGGAAGTGTGTGTGGGGGGTGCCAGCCCATGTGTCGTCCTCGTCATCTGACCATGGTTCAAAATTAGAAGGTCCGTCCCAAAATAGCCCTCGTGTTGCTTCAGAACGGGACGTTAATGTGACTAAACTAAACTTTCTCTAGCTTAACGATTTGATTGAATTGTTCTATGAAATCTTTACTGTCAAATATTTTGCATCAATAAAATACTAAATTAAAATAAATTTCAAAATTAATCAGTTGGTTGGACAGAATTGGTACTCTTGACTACAAGGAAGAATCTTTTTTCCAAACTATGATGGACATTTTTTTTTAAGCAGACAAATTTTCTCTAAAAGGTTTATTTCTTCGCCATGCTCGGTTCAAATATCAAAAAGCGTGAAATTACGTCACTCCACAAATGTTTTTATACTTTTAAAAAACAGTGAACTTTTCTACAGCGGGTGAAAAAAAAGGCAAGGATGACCTCGAATGTAAATTTCAGAATAAAACATGTGTTATCCAGAAATTAATTAGATTTTGCCAGTTTCGAGACACTACTTTTTTTTTCTACGCCAGCCTGCTTTCTCAAAGTCCTGATCGTGTAAATCTGTCGTTTTCCGACAGTCAGATTTCAGCTAAATAATTTTTCCCAAGACCTACACTTAAGAATATTTTAAAAATTCAAAAGAACGATGAAAAACAGAAGACAAATATCCGAGCATCATATATATTTAGATTACTTAAAGTAAAGGAATGTATTTCTATTTAGAAGTAAACATAAACTTTACTGTAAAGATATATTTCTTTGTACGCACTATTTACATGTAAATATTCGATTTAGAAATACAGATGTTTTCATTTATTTTCCGCTTCATTTTAACACGATATTGTTTATAGGCTGGGGCATACTGTCTCTAAACTGCGTGGTAATAAGGCAGATATACGCGGACGGACGGACAAACAGACATTATTTCTGTAAATTGCATGATATAAAATCGTTACGCATAGAAGCAACGGTTACTGCAATCAAGCCAGATGAAGACAAAACAGACGAAACGAGCCTGCGATGTTTTTGTCAAGACATTCGAAATCTTTTTTCATGCATACAATATTTCCGTTTTCAGTAATCGTTTCACAACTTGCAAATTACACATGCCTGCAATGAAAAAAAATCTTAAAAATAATTAGTGTTTCTTATAGTTTTTTGGGTGCTAATCAGTGTAGGCTCGTCCATTAGGGCTCCAGCACCTCCCGGAAATTATTTTTTAATTACGTTTTGAATCTTATTTGCTTACTTTTCCGCTCTCAGAGTTCAATGACTTACGAAAATGGAAAAAAGTAATAAAAAATTGAAAAAAGGCATAAAATGAATCCAAACGAAGAGAGATGCAGGTCTGAGCTGCAAAATAATTTGCTCCTCCGAAATCCGTTCACTGAACAGAAAATTCGTAGTGGAAAAGCAACTCTTTCTTCCTTTAGCTTAGACGGGCTATGGGCTGAAAGTCGACACAGCTCTGGCTGGCACGGAGCCAACTGAACGGAAGAAATATGCTCTTTTTGATATATTTTTCTTTTTTCCTCACTCTCACACAAGTTGCAATCTCATTGGCTGTTTATGAGTTTCGCTTTTCGGTTCGTGTTGCGACGATAGATTCAAGCAAATAATACTATTCTAAAACTTTCAAATTTTTAGAGTATTTCAGTGAAAATTGTATTTAATATGTTTTTTAAAAATAAATTTTCTGTAGATGAGTTATTTGATATTCATTTTTGAAAGAATGTTATCGAGTGAACTGGGTAAGGAGGGAAGTGTAATAAAAAATATATATATTTGGAGCTCCGGTTATTATTATTTTTTTCGTCAGATGAATCGTCACATCAGCATTCACTTTAATTTTTGTTAATAAAATTAATAGGAAAAGTCATATGCTGGTTATTTACTTCGCGGAAATTTCAAATCTGGAATTGGAATTAAAAAATTTGGTCTACTTGGAGATAAAGTAGCTTTTAAAATTGTATTCTTTTGATAAACATTTTTTGCGGCCCTCCTCGTTTTTGAGCTCACCAGCCGCCAGTGGTGCTAATTACCGGAAAAATAATTACAAAAATTTAATACCGTTGGGGAAGGTGGGATAAAATCAGATACCCTTGATTCTGGCCCTATTAGTTCTCCTTTCTAGCGGACAGATACTGAATTACACTCTACTAGTCGAGAAAAAGGAACAGTCGTAGTGGCGTGTTGCAGCTATTGAATTCACTGCTTCTGTGAAAGTGTATTTGTTTTCAGACGTCAACTCTAATATTCTTTTGTTTTTAAACTATCCGTATTCAATCATCATTACAGTTATAAAAGCTATTAAGTCTGGTTTATTATATGTTTACTATGTATTTATACCCTATCAAACAACAAGGATTTAGTCCAATAATTACGTGGTTCTATTTCGTTTTCTATAACCTCTGCACTTGGGGTAAAATCGGGTACTCCAAATGGCGCAAGACCAGGCCAGACATTATTGATGATTCTTACACTGAATAGGATAAAAACACATCAGGCATTGATTGCCTGTATTGTAATGACATATTTTCTAATTTAAATAAATGCAAAGGATGGATCCAATTTAGAAGCTGTCAGAGCCGGGCTTACTAAAGCTGCAGTGACGCGGAGGAAAAAGGGAACTGCTTTACATGTGAATTTCTTAACTAATATTCTTAAATTGTCTTATAAAATAAAAATGTCTGCTACTTTTCCATTGAAAAAATGAGTTTTCCTAATTCTCCCTAAACTTAGCATGTGTACCCGGTTTTACCCCACTAGTGGGGTTATAATATGAGTGGTTTGACTTTTTTTATATAAAAAAAATCATTTATAATAGAGGTAGTGAAACTATTATTTTTCAGGAATGGTATATTGTACTCCGATAAACAATGAATATTTTAGTAAAATTTTACAAGCTCTATCGAATATTTTAGCTCCAGCAGGCCTTCGAACTTTAGCTATCCGGTTTTACCCCTCTTTCCCCTACAGTTTTGTCACAAATCACAGGTCTAATGTGTAGGAATTTTGTATATTTAAGAGTAACCCAGCATTATTTGTATGAACTTGTTCAACATATTTATAGATTTTAAAAAATAAGTTACTTTATATAAATTCTATTTTAGAAGGAATAAACTTATTTACTTAAGATTTTCTTCTAAACAGTAAAGCCAGAGAAAACGAGTTAAAACCAGATCTTTAGCCTGTTTATGCATGTCTATCCTCCCGTCCCTCTTCGATCTTTCCTTCTTGCCATTTTTCCTACTCCCCCATCAATGTCTTTCTTAGTTCAGTTCCATACATTTGTGTATAATTCCGAGCTTAGAGAGGAAGTTCTTTTTACTTTTAATTTGTATTGCGGTTGAGAGAAATGTCTTCCACAGGAAGTGTTAATTTACCAGATTGTTTCTGCCACATTTGTCGTAAATATACAATAAAAAAACGAAGATATATTTTAGGATTTTGTGGCAAAAATGCGCTGTGCCTGTTTTGGCATGAAAATGGGGGGTAAAGACAAGCCTTGTTTCCCACACAAGGTTTGTTCAATTTGTGTAGGAGAATTAAGGCGATTGTTTCAAAGTAATGGTGAGCCAATGGCTTGGAGAGAGTCAAAAAATCACACTGTACTGTTTTTACTTTCTCGTATACGAAGTATACAAAGAGAAAGTATTGTAATCGTCAAAAAAATTCGAAGTCGAGATTTTGACGAATCTCCACGTTTTAGACCTCCCAGAGTCCGAAAAACACAATTTTGGAATTATGTCTGTCTGTGAACACGATAACTCGAAAACTATTAGAGTTACGGGGATGAAATTTGGTATGTGATCTTTACACATAATTTGTAGGTTTCTATCAAATTTTGGACAAAATCCGTCTACGGTAAGTCTGTCTGTCCGCGTTCGTGTGAACACTATAACTCAAAAACTTGAATAGCTAGGTTTGAATATTTGGAATTTGTATAAACTAGCTTTCTAGGAAACCAAAGAACCCAAATTAGAAATCTATTGTAGAAGAAATGTTAGCAAATTTCAAGACATTAGGGTGTAATATAAGTTTAAAAGTTCATTTTCCCCATTCGCACTTGAACATAGTACTTATATTAACGTCCCGTTTTGAAGCAACACGACGGCTATTTTGGGACGGACTTCGTAATTTTGAACCATGGTCGGATGATGAGGACGGCTCCTGAGTTGGTACCCATCTCTAAACTTCCGTACCACACCAGCAAGAGGACATTTGACCCCCTACGTATAATACGAAATTTAAATGTAGTCAGTGAGGAGCAAAGAGAAAAATTTCATCAAGACATAAAGGAAGTGGGAAGACGATATCAAGGAAAGGGGAATATCAGCATGATAGCTGAATATTGTTGGCCGTTGAAAAGAGACAATGCCCGGCAAGTTCACCAGAAGAAAAGCGGGGAAAAAATTTTTGAGAAAAAGAGAAAATGCTACCATAAAGATTTTTAACTTTTCTATAGACTCATTGATCATTTAAATCATAAGAGAGCTAGGATATAAATGTAAAAAATGTATTTATGACTTGATAAAATTAAAATAAAGATGTCAAAATATCTTAATTTATTTCCCCCAAAACATGAAACCGTTTTTCGAAAAAATCTTACGTATATAGAAAAAAGTGGATTTCATTTTTGAACTCAGCGCTGAAAATAACATAAAAATCAGTTATCAAAACTGAAACAATTTTCAAGAAGTATTTTTTTTTTGCAAACCTGGGTTATTAAAGAATACATTTTCCCTTTTTATTATAGTTCATTCGATAACATAGCTATGATGACTTTTTTCAGCGATTTAAATTATATTTATCAAGCTATAAATAAGGTAATCTAATCGAAATTTGCGAAAGGTCAAACCTTCAATAATAGGCTTTGCTTTGCTTTTTTTCAAAGATAAAAAACGACACAAATAATGCTAACTATGTCAAGAACAAAATGTTGACTTACTGTTTTATTCAGTTGTGTCCTTTTTAACTGCGTCGCTCAATCCGCAAGAAACTCTAACGATCTTGAACAGAGCGTTTCAATACCGTTTATGCAATGTCACAGTGTCTTCCATACTGTTCAAATGTGTTTTCTTATTGCACAACATCAAATAAATCTTATCATACGTAAAAAAAATAGCAATGGAGATGATGCAGCTAATTATTGAAGCCCTCTGATTGATGAAAAGAAAATGTGGGAGATCAAACAGGGAAATTCGAATACGGTAATTACTTTTGTTCTTTTGAAACACATGAAATGTTTGACAATGACGAAACGGTTCTGAAAACTGTTCCATGCATCTGCGATGACCTTCTGGCTGAGAATGGGAAGATTGCTCAACAAACACATTTGTAGCGATCGGTTTTCTGGTTTCTTTCATTGCAGGTGAAATAATATCATTCATGTAATATTCAAGTTGTTTTCATCTGCAAATATCGATCAATGAATTTGGGTTCAAGCAGTTTTCATCAAATGCCAAAAGTAATTCAAAAATGGAACCTGGGAATGGAACCTACCTGGTTCTTAGGAAAAAAATTAGCTTGATAAACTTTCTTCTGCACAGAGATAAATATATTAAAGGAAGTAGGAACTTCAGAATACCTAACACGCTTTTTGTCATATTTTGATTAATCCTTCAGACCTACAAATTATAATATTTCACCTACTTTTTAAAAAACATTTTTTGCAAGTATTAATAGATTTCTAACATTTATTTAATTCTAGTTAATTAAATTATTTCTATTTGTTTGTGTAGAAACACGTCTTCGAAGAAAAAAATGCAAATTGATTGTATTATTTGCTTCTGATAGCATTAAATACAGAAACAGATTTCCTGCGTATCTTTTTTAGATTATGGAAACAAAATATAGAATCATACAGATTTTTAAGTATTTGTTTTTGTATCTTTTTGCTTTCATACATTCTTCATATTTTCCTATAGACACATCTATTAGAATTATTAAATTTTCATTTGTCTATATTGTTTTCTGCAGAGCTTTGTTTTTTTCAACTGTACGCTTTTCAGAATTTGTGAGTCCCAAATAGTTATTGGAATATTATCAATTATAATAATTAATAACAATAATAATTTTTGCTTTGAATCATTTTCGCGAGAATAAAATTTTATTCAACAGAATGTTATTATAGAAGTAGGCTACACAGAAACACACACTAAAGGACTCTGTGACGATATCACATGCGATCAGTTATCCTGTGATCAGTGTTCTCCCATTACTTTCCTATCTAAGACAAAATTGTCAAAGTTACCCTGTCAGAATAATTTAAAAATCATCCTTTCAGATGGGTCTGCTTTAAAAATGATTTGTGAAGGGACTCGTCGATTTTTTTAATGAGAAAAGTTTTGAATTACAGTGATGTGTAAAAATTTAAGACCGTTTCGTAAAATGCGAGAAATTTGCAAATTACACAAAAACTCTGGTTCAAAATCAGTTGTGGTGAATCGTGTTACATACAATCAAGTATCATACGCATTTTACAGTGAAGATTCGGTTAAAAGGGTATTTAGGGGGTCGACCAGAAAGGGATGAAGACGAAAATGGATTTTGGCTCATCCCGTTTCACAGAAAGCTGAGAACGAGATGAAACCTTCATCAACGGTTATTACTGATGTACATAATATTTACATGCATTTTCGTAAGCACAACACATATATTTGGGAAGATATAAAGGTTTCTTTAAAAACATCCCAAATTTTTCCGCAGGTTTTTTTTCTTATAGCTTGCAGCGTTTTAAACCAATTTGTATAAACTTACAGTATACGTGGCATTATGTTAGAGAAGCATTATAATGAAATTTGAAGTAAATGCGTTAAATATTAGATGAAATATGAGTGTTTGTGCTGAATAATTTTTTACTACGAATGTGCGAGACATAGCGTAATCTTTTTTTATAACTTTAAAGCCAGATATATAGAGCAACTTATAAAAATTTCCAGCTGAATCCCGCTAAAATTCAGGAAGATGTCTGCATTTTAGTGAGGTGAATTTAAATTTCTCTCTGGTAGAAGCTAAGTGATGAGAGTTTCTCCACAAATTAATTCTTTCGAAACTTAAATCTTCGAACAGTTTCATTGAATTTTGGGAAAGTTGAATAGCCTGAATACACATGCATACTTATAATTTAAATACATTATTTAAATTATATTTCGCCGATAACCATTCGAAGATTCAAGTTTTTAAAAAAATATCAGTTTGTAAAAGAACACTCATCATTTAACTTCTCTTATAGAGAAATTGAAATTCACCTCACTGAAATGCCGACATCTTTCGGAATTTTAATGGTATTCATCTGGAATTTTAATATAAGTTGCTCTTTATATCTAGCTTTAAATTTATAAAAGAAAAATTGTGCCACGTTTCTCATATGTGCAGTAACGAATTATTTAATACAAATACTCATGTTTCCTCTGATATTTAATATACTTACTACAAATTTCAATATAATGATTCTCTAAACTATTATCACATATTCTGTAAGTTCCAAATAATTTGGTTTAAAACTCTGCAAGTTATAAGAAAAAAACATGTGGAAAAATTTGGGAGTTTTTAAAGAAACCTTCCCAAATATTTATGCTATGCTTACGAAAATACATTTAAGTTTTATGCACATCAAACATAACCATTGATGAAAGTTTCAACTCATTATCAGCTTTCTGTGAAACGGAGTGAGCCTAAATCATTTTCGCCTTCATCAATTTGTGGACGATCTCCGAAGTGTCCTTGTAACTTAATCTCGTGTGTAAAATGTGTACGATTTGATTGCATGTTGATTGCCGATTCTCCACAACTGATTTCGAACCATAGTTTTCATATAAATTGCAAATTTCTTGAATTTAACAAAACGGCTTTAAATTTTTGCGTATCACTGTGTATTATAACAACCATCAACGCTAATTATATCTTTATAAAAGAGAAAAAAACCACACAAAAAAATTTCCGGCCTTGGTTTTAATTTTTATGTAATGAACTTGCATTTCCTGACAAAGTTTCTATATGTTTGGTTTGTTACAAGTCGTTTTTAAGTTTATGCATGATTCCAAGATAATATCAGTAATTTGTTTACTAAATTATTATTTCATTGTATTTAAGTTAGAAAACGAGTGCTCGCAAAAATAGGATGGAAACATCTAATATCTCAAGAATTTACAAACTGAGAATTCTCAATGAACGCGTGTATTTTTTCTTGAAATATCAGACACTCAGTTTAGCAGCGGAACTGATTTTATCACGATATATTTTTTATTTACAAAAAAGGGAGGGGAGAGAGGCATTTTGGAGGCACCTGCTAAAATACAACGGTAAACCAGCCTTAGTATCTTGAAATTTTAAGAGATCTCTTAAACTAAGCAGCTAATATGTGAATAATATTCGTTAAACGCTTTATAAAGGAAGCTGTAATAGCTTTGTTTTATTTTAATTCAAAGCCACATGCACACAGGAGAACGTGGAGCATGCGGCTCCACTTTCCATTACAATAGCATTTTGGATATCAATCCAGCTGTACTACAAGAAAGAGGTAAGCAATAAAGATTTAAAGACTTTTTGCTGGGAAAATCTTTGGACTGCCATACCCCAATAAAAATCGAGTATGTATCAGTCTCACTGTCAAATATTCGGATCTGACAAGACCATTAGTTTCTGATACTTTGGATCTCAATCATGTCATGAAAAAATGAGATCTATTCATATTTATATAAAAGGTACCCCGTCAAAATAGCCCAAGACGAAAGAGTTCCGACAAAAAAAACACTTTACAAAATAGCCCAAATTCAAATTCTGAATGGCATTAAGAAACATATGACTGCTATATAAATATTTACATCTTTTACACATTAATAAATTATTTTCAAGTATTACAAAAGAGTAAATATTAATATTACTGGCAATAAGCCATTTTTCCGGGGCTATTTTGACGGGGCTCTTATGTTTTGGGCTATTTTGACGGGTAACGCATATAAAAGTAGACAAAATTATTAAATTCGAATAACATTAAATAAAATTACACAAAAAGAGACCCTCTGAACTTTTTTAAAAAATTTGCTATCGGACAGTGAATTAAGAATTTTTTTTTTTTTCAATAGCATTACACAATAGAATTTTCGACTGTCCAGTGAACACTGGAGTTTTGTCCACTCTCTATTTTTTTGCTGATAATTGTAAGAAATTTGTCCATTCTATCCTCTATAAAAACGTTTACTTTTCGAATTTACAAATCGTTTATTATTATTTAAGAATTTCCATTAGCCTATGATGTTAACAAATTAGTAAACAATGTACAGCTGAAAAAAATTGTAATTACAATTGATATATTCTTTCTTATTATATTTTTTAATTTCTTATGTTTTGTGGCATAAATCAGGAAAAAAATGCATTTTTAAGCATTTGGAGAAATAATCACTTGAATGTCTTAAATAAGCATGCTTAATAATCCATGCACAAAATAGCTGATGCTTAAATAATTAATTCTAAACAGAATCATATAAACATCGTATGTTTTAAAGAAATTATTTAGCAGAAATCTTTCTTTCTGAAAAGAAATAATGAGTTTCTTAAGACCAGTAGTGTTTCTTTACTTCACTTAGCTCGGTTTTTGAAGAGAAAAACTATACTCTCACAAATGATAACTTAAAGTTTCCATCAGCCGTTTACTTATTTTATTTTTTATAGCAATTAGTTTATTTCACCTCGTTATTTTATCTGTGTTTAATAGGACTTTATATTTTCAGAAACTTTCGATAACTTTTCGAAAAAATTTTCAAATCTTGTGAAGCAACAAAATATTATCATTATGTTGCAATCGATCATCTATTTCTTTAAACTGATTTGGGGAATACTGAATGAAAATGAAATAAAAATAAACAATTGTCAATTAAAGTATGGAATTATAAAAGAATGATTTTGGCTTATTTTTTCTACCCACAAATCTTGAAGACATTTTTAAAAGTTTAAAATCGTTTTTCAGCCTCTATAAATGTTTCTAAATGTGCAGTTAAACTTCAAAAGTTTACTTAGAAAGTTTCTGATTCAAACAATCTGACTCCCTAAAATAAAAATAAAAACTAGAGTTTGCACTAATTAGCATGTATTAATTTTCTTAACTCTGAAGGAAATCTAATTTTCAGTTATAATTCATAGCTAAATGAAATTCAAAATTTACATGGGGAAAGTGGTGTAAAACCGGGTAGCTAAGGTTCGAAGGCTTGTTGGAGATAAAATATTCGACATAGAGCTTGCCAAATTTCATTAAGATATTCGTTGTTTATCGGAGTACAATATATTTTTCCAGAAAAGTCACAGTTTCATTACTTTTTTTATCAATGACTTTTTTTTTATGAAAAAGTCAAACTACCCGGTTTTACCTCACTAGTAGGGTAAAACCGGTACACATGTTAACGTTCTGGGGAATTAGGAAAACTTGATTTTCAGTAGAAAATTTGCAATTATTTTTATTTTATATGACAAGTTAAGAATATTACTTACAAAATTCACATGACCTCCGTACCACTGCTGCTTTCATGAGCACAGTTAAGACAGTTTTTACAATGAATTAACCTTTATAATTTATTAAAATTAGAAAATACACTTTTAAAATATAAACAATCAACGTCTGGTGTGTTTTTATCATCTTAATCGGAGGAATTATCAATACTATCTGTCCCGATCTTACGACACTTGGAGTACCCGGTTTTACCCCGAATGCAGAGGTTATGAAAAACGATATAGAACCACGTAATTAATTGGAGTAAACCCTTATTGTTTGATAGGGTATAAATCCCTAGTAAACGTATAATAAGCTGGACTAAAAATGGTTTTTAAAAGTGTAATGATTTTTAAGTAAGGACAGTTTAAAATCAAACAAACATTAGAGAGTTGACGTCTTAAACAAATAAAGCTTCACAGTTTCAGTGAATTGAACAGCTACATCACGCGTAATTCAGTATCTGTCCGCTTGATGGGAAAACTAATTGCGCCTGAATTAAGGGTACCCTGTTTTACCCCACTTTCCCCTAAACATCATTTTGTGAGGAATTGTCTTTGTTGATATTAAATACTTTTAAAAGGAAAATAATGCAGTTTGATGCTTTGGAAATCAGAGAAAATAACCTTTTGAATCTTTAATAATTTTTTATAATCCCTTATTTCAACTGTCTTTAAAAATAGGTTAAAGAAAATGAATGAAGAATATGATAAATTTAGATATTTATTTAGCATCTGTACTTCGAGATATTCTTGCGTTGATCACTTTTTTTGTATAAACACATTTAATAAATAACAGTAAAAATTTGATATCCTGTTATATGTTTACAGATTTACGCTGAAGAAATTTCGGAATTTTTCATTCCCTTTAATTATGTACATAGAAAATTGTGAGCTAACGTTAATTCCCGCTTATCCTGCTAGACGATTCTCGGATTCCAAAATCCTCCGCTCATTTGCGCATGCGCCAGGCGAAGTTGATATCACCAAAATAGGGGTGAAGCGAAAAATGGAGGGGGGAGATGTTTACATTTTACTTAGCGTGGTCTAACAAAAAAATCCGGAAATGCATTCATTTCACTCATTGCCTGTCACCCCTTTCCGGAGTAAAATCGTTCAAAAGTGCCAGTCTTGGCATTTTGAAACGATCAGTATGGCCATATGAAGAAAGGAAATGGCCTGGAGAGGGTGCGCATGCACGGGACATCCCCATAATATTCGCTCAGTCTGACATAAATAATAGAAACGTAATGCACATGCGCAAAAAGCATGTCAGTGGTTCCTTTCTTCATATATTATCACTATCATTTGCGAATAGTGTTGTATCCACGTCAGAAGAAGTGCACTAATTTGTTTGAACAATCTAATAGATGAGCTTCAGATTATGTACAGACTTAATGTGCAAGTCAGTAATAGAAGAACATTTCTCATACTGGGAGATCATGGGTCATTCTCACGAAAGGTGCTTTTTACAATCGCGGGGTGATAAAAATTAGAAAGTGCAACAAATGTCCTAATATTTTTGTTCATATAAAGCTATTCAATACGTTTCTACTAAAATAGTTTTACTATTAAAATCTCATAATTTTCAATGAATATAAGACAAACGTCCCCTCCGTGGACGTCCCTACATTTGAAACACAAGATAATTTTTACTGATACTCAAACAATTAAATATTTTTTTACTTTTTTTCTTGAGTATTAACTAATTTAAAGTCTCTAGTTAAGGTCTAACTTAATATATTTTTAAATATATAATTTTTACTTAGGAATTAATTTTTAAACTTTGTTCCTGGAAAATCGTTTCCCTCCATGGACAAAGAAAATAACTTTAAAAAATATCATAAATGGCAGCTCGTGTCAAATCATCATGAAAGAGTTTATAAGCGAGGCAGGCAATTTGTTCTTTAAGGAAAAATTTTCGTTCTACTGCGAATTTATTGAATATATTCCAATTATTAGTTCCATTTAGAGCTTGGTATAGTTCTCAGCGTCCACTCCGTGGATATGATAACTAAATTAAGAAAAATCTAATTTATAATTAAAATACAAAATTTTGATAGGTTTAGTATCGAATTTAATAAAAAAATAAGTGTACCATTTAAGCCACGTAAAAACCAAATCACTTAAAAATTCAAAACTGAGTTTTTGTCTCCTCCGTGGACACAGCATCTCCACAGAGAGGATGGCATTGTCAATGAAAGAGACAAAATCTCAAAAATTATGATAACAGGTAGATAAATTAAAATAATATCAATTGAAAGGTCCTTGGTAAATATTTTTTATGAAATTTAGGGATTTTTCTTTTGTATTTTTAAAAAAAATTTAAATTTAAATTATATTCTCGAAAAGAATTAAGTAAACAATTCATATAGAATATTTATAATATTAAAGCTTCAATAATGTGTAACAGCATTTTAATAGCTTAATTTATTTTTAGAAAAAATGGGAATATCAAAAAATAAAAATACAAACCAGTTAGATGATGAAATTCAGAAGAGAAGGGAGTAGAAAAAACTTAATACGAGACTTACTAGATTGTTTATTAATAACTAAATATATGATATACCTTAATCTGGTATAAAATTGATTACTTTCCTGCAAAATGTTGACTTTCATTTATTTGATTTTGTTTGTCAATGTTATTTAACTATTGCACAGTCATGCCATTATTTAAAAAGTGCTATTTATTTTACGCTGGTTTTTAATAACTAATTTTATTGTTTACTTATAAGAAATAAACCAGTACCAAATCTGCCCAAGAATTAGTCAATTATTCTTTCGTTTAAAATGTAAAAGTTCCGTTGACAATCATGTCTCCTTCGTAGACAGGTCAAAAATTTTAAACCCCCCACAAAAAAAAGAAAAATAAAGTAGAAAGCTTGAACACTGATATAAGGTTATTTATTAAGCTAAAATGGAAACATCCATGCAATTTTTAAGATTTTTTACGTACTTTTGTAAATTTTTTTATAGCTATTTTGTACCTATTTCATGAGAATGAACCTCATGCATTTTTCAATCTCGGTTCTACATGAAGTATCCGATGGATAATCCTTATTGCTAGAAATGGATTATTTCATTCAAAACAAATTATGCTATGTTATAGGTATCATATAGGGGACAGTGGGGTAAAACCGGGAACCTTGATTCTGTCGCTATTTAATTCTCCTTTCTAGCGGACATATTCTGAATAACGCTCCACTAGTCAAGAAAAAGAAACGGTCATAGTGACCGTGTTGTTGCTGTTGAATTTACTGCGTCTGTGAAAGTGTATTTGTTTTCCGACGTCAACTCTAATATTCTTTTGTTTTTAAACTATCCGTATTCAATCATCATTACAGTTATAAAAACTATTAAGTCTGGTTTATTATATGTTTACTATGGATTTATACCCTATCAAACAACACGGATTTAGTCCGATAATTACGTGGTTCTATTTCATTTTCTATAACCTCTGCACTTGGGGTAAAATCGGGTACTCCAAATGGCGCAAGACCAGGCCAGACATTATTGATGATTCTTACACTGAATAGGATAAAAACACATCAGGCATTGATTGCCTATATTTTAATGATATATTTTCTAATTTAAATAAATGCAAAGGATGGATCCAATTTAGAAGCTGTCTTAGCCGGGCTTACTAAAGCTGCAGTGGCGCGGAGGAAAAAGAGAACTGCTTTACATGTGAATTTTTTAACTAATATTCTTAAATTGCCTTATAAAATAAAAATGTCTGCTACTTTTCCATTGAAAAAATGAGTTTTCCTAATTCTCCATAAACTTAGCATGTGTACCCGGTTTTACCCCACTAGTGGGGTTATAATATGAGTGGTTTGACTTTTTTTTTATAAAATAAATTATTTATAAAAAAGGTAGTGAAACTATTATTTTTCAGGAATGATATATTGTACTCCGTTAAACAATGAATATTTTAATAAAATTTGATGAGCTCTGTACCGAATAGCTTAGTTTCAACAGCCGTTCGAACCTTAGCTACCCGGTTTTATCCCATTTTCCCTTGCTTTAAAATCTGCAAATTTTCTTTTAATTGCATATCGATTCATCGTTATTATTACACGAAGATGGACCAATTCTTTTATCATTCAAACATTCATTCAAGAAAAATTAGATTGTCAGTCGTCATAGAAAAGTTTTGTTGTCCTTAAATTGCAGTTTGGCCTATCAGATATATCGGTCTTAAGGATCCGACTGTGTTCGGAGACATTCTTTTTGAAGAATAACTTATATATATTTTTAATGTTATTTTTCAACTGCATATGTTTTAAAACTATGAAAATATTGTAAAATTAAGCTTTCAAAATAATATTTATTTTAAAAAACTGAGAAATTTGAAGAAAAATGACTAAAATATTTGCCTTACGCTAACAGCCATAGACAAAATCATATTCTAGCCCTCTGAGCGGCGCAAACGTCCTTTTCCGTTTTTCATGCTTATTTCAAAAGCAGATAGCTCGTATTTATATGCATATTTTTTTTTAAAAACCATGGATAAAGTGTTCTTAAGATTTCAAAGATACAATTAAATAGAAAAAAGATCGATTCATTTCCTTTAAAAGCTAAGTTTTCTAACCTGATAGCCAAAAATTCAAATTAATTGGGCGCTCAGAGGGCTAGATATACATAAATCCTTGTAGGAGTACATTTGTATGACAGTCATCTGTGTTATGCTCTAAAATCTTTCTTGTACTTCAAAATAGTTTTGAGATATAGCTGAACATAGTTACTAAACTGGTAATTTTTCATAAAAAATGCTTTTCGTTTATATTTAAACACTTAAAAATATTACTGGATTTTAAAATTGACCTTAGTTTTTAGAGGAAAACATCAAGCATATTAGAGAAAACAATCTCAGAAAATTTCATATCAATACTTGAATAACGTTTTGAGAAATCCTTTTTACGGTCGCCAGTTTTTCTCAAAAATATCATTTCTCAGAAAACGCATTTAAAATTTTCATGCAACTTAAAATAATGCTTACAGTTCGGTAATAAAACAGCTTAACTCCATTTGTAATTCACGTACAGTAAAAAGTGAGAGTTTTAGAAAGCTTACTAAACAGGCTACAAAATTAAGTCATAAATTGTTTTTGATAATTTCATCAAAAACGACGATTTTAAACCAGTCGGATACCTTAAGACTGTTGAAATATTTTTCAGGAAATCACAGTCGAAATCACAATCAATCTAAAATAAGTAATCATGTTAATGTTAAATAAAAGGACATGCTCCCTTACTTTTTACTTATGGGACTTTTTATGGCGACACATTATTTTCTTGAATACTGGAAAACAGACAGAATTTTCACATTAAGTATACTTTTTTAACCCTTTGACTGTGGCTCACTCAAACAGCGCATACCATGACTAGAAAAAATTCATGTTCAGGTCGAGCTCTCATTTGGTTAGAAGAATGACATTTTGATGTTAAAACATATTCAAAATATTAATATTTTCCATTTCAGCTTTTGAATCAAAAATTATAAGCAGATAATAAGGTTTTTTTCTTTGGCTAAACACTTATTTATTTCATTAATTAATTACATTCCTCATCTTCAGTGCTGTATGACACAATAATGCGTTTTCTTTTCGTTTTGGGTGCCAATTTTCGGGTTAAAAATATTACTAGTGTTACCATTTGGGCGCCGTAATTTAATTCCTGCTAGGGATAACAGTAGCCGTTAAAGAAAGGGCCTTGATTGATTTAAATAATTTTAATCAAACACAAAAGGACATAACATACAGGGACAAACAATTAAGGACAAAACACTTCAGGACATATAAAATATACAATCATCGGGGCAGAACATCATGTTTAATCGTCGACTCCAGAACATGGACTGGCCGTCTCCTCCAACTGCCGCTAGGTGGCGAGCTCGGAAAACAGTGCACTAGAAAATAATAACTGAATTAAAATAAGAACCTGATGCAGATTTAAATAAACATAGACATATAGGATAAAATAACTAATAAGCATTATAAGTATTTTCGAGTCACGAGGTTTTAAAATTTCTAGACATATTGTCAGGCCCGTCGTAGAAAAAAATCCTGCCTCATTTTGAATCCTTGCTGTGGGTGACGCTTGAGAAAGTGGTGCACAGCCAGGTTCCTCCATTTCGAATTTGTGTTCTATTCTCTTCATTGTTATATTGGTTACAGCTGCATTTGCGCCAAACTAATACAATGATTTCGTTAATTTTTGGTTTTATAATGTGAGGTTTTTACTTCAATTTATGTTAATTTCTTTTGCTGATTTTTCTTATTTTGTAGTAAGTATGATAAGCATACGCATAAGTCGCAGTGTGATTATTGAGATTTCACAATTGAGACTGAAAAATGCTTTGTAATCACTTATTTTGTAGGTCATAAAACGACGCCTTTCGTACCTTTAGTGAAAATGAGAAAGAGGAAAGGTAAACTTACTCCTTTTGTACATATTGCCGCATTTAAGTACAAACTTATCTAGTTGTGTCTACAATCACTGAAATTACGAGTTTAAATCCACGTGGACCACAATTTCTGTTTCTTACTTTAATTAGTTTTCTTTAGATTAACCCTAAATTGATTTAAAAATGTTTTTTGACTTTCATTTCTTGAATAAAACATGGGAAAAATATTATTAAAAATCCTATAGTGTTTTAGGTATGGTTTATGGCTAAAACACAGCTTGTTACCTATCGACAACCCTGTGCTTTATTTCAGAAAAAAAAATTCCTTGATAAAATTCTATAATGTCAACACAGATGAATTTTAAAAAATGATAACACTGGATAAGGAATTTAACACTGTAGAATAAAATATGGTATTTTCAAGCGCACAAACAAAGCTGAAAAGAGGCAGTCTCAAGTGAAAAACATCAATTTCTGTTTATTTTTTTATCAGTACTCGGGCTTCCATCTGCGGATTGTAAATTGATTTAATAAAATAAATTGATTAAATAAAAGACTGAAGCTCTAATGCCTGTTGTTGCTAATAAGATACATAATCTTATTAGCAACAACAGGCATTAGAGCTTCAGTCTTTTCTCAAGACTTTAGAAGACATAACTGGGTATGTTGCTTAAAGGCAGCACTGGGCATTTAAGAGCTAAAGTAAGTTATATTCAAAATTATGCATTCCTAAAATTGGCATATCAAAATATATCCTTTCAGAAATTTCTAGAAGCTTCTGTGGCGTGTATAAAAGTATGAGCGTTCTTTTAATTTAATTTTATCGAATTTTACGAGAAAGTTCTTGTTTTAAACCCTTATATTTACCTTGACTTGTTTCATGTGTGTAAAGATGGTACTTTGTAATCGATATTTCATTCACTTCCTGATGTGTTTTAAGTCTGAAATTTAACACAGTTATGTATTCTCGATGTTAATTCACTAATTTAATATTTTCAAAGCTTAATTATATTTTAATAATTAATATTTTTACTGAATTACTAATTTTAATTAACTAATTACTAAATTTTTATACTAAATTTCAGCTCCGTACCTAGGGCGCCGCCTGGTACTGAGTTTGAGGAACAATAGATCTCAAAATTAAAAAGTAGAAAAAATTAAAATAAAAAATTCTGTTGTTTAGTTCTCTAATAAAATTGTGTTTTTAAATACGGTTTTTAATTAATTATTACACTTTATTAATAAACATGTTTTTTGTAATAAAGCTGATTACATGCGTAAACATATTAATAACTATGAGATGATGCATATATGCACTTTTAGCTGTCAAAGGGTTAATAACGATTACACCACAGGAGAGTCATCGCAACAATACTGTTAATAGCAATTA
>BGPR01000014.1:333953-469214 GCA_013235015.1 Araneus ventricosus
CCTTTGCTAGGTGAAACATTTGAACTCTGCCGGTAAGATTAATTTGTTATTTATGCCATTATTTGAAAAAGTAGTCACTGAAATGCACTTTACATGCATTGAATAAAGTGCCCTCTTCAGTTCTTAGGTCTTCCTCACATATATAGAAGATGTGCATGGAAGGAAAGCAATTTGAAGAGGACCCTTTTTTTATATAAATAAAAAAAATTATGCAACTCCACTTTTTAATCGGTACAGTCGTATAAGATGGAACTTTAAAAACAGAAGAACATAATAGTCTGATGGCTAGCATCAAACCCCACTTATATAACACAAAAGATAAAAAGGCCGAAAGCAAATTTATATTCAAAAATGAGATCGACTATGGAAGTTAACATCATACATTAGCAAAACGTAAGTAAAAACTGTGTAGAGTGAGTATGAATTGGCTCTATCTGCACTTCATCGCTTTTATTTTAAAATCTACTCTGCATCCTGCAACAAAAAAGTGGACATGGTCACAACACAACATAAGACCGCGTAAAATTATATGTTAGATGACATACAACACAATTATGCTTTTCGCATGGGTGTGACATTACATGAAATGATTTAAGCTTAAAAAAAACAGAATCGCAAAATAAATGGTACTAAAATCACTAATCTTTTGAATTAAGCAGTTGCTTTCAATGCAGCTATTATCGTCATTAATATTAATAACTAGCAGTACGCGCACGACGTTGCCTGTGGAATCAAGCGTCAACAAAGTGAAAAAAAAACTCTCGCAATGACACGAAAAAGTTTTGAAAATAAAATCAAAACAAAAGATACATGTTATTGATTTCCCCGCTTATTTTTTTTCGAGATAATGACATTTTAACTGTAGGAAAACAGTACAGAGTACGTTAATCCGAAGCATTATTAAAAAATTGCAACGTGAAAATGATTATGATCGCAAACAAAATTTGCGAGACAAATAAACACGTTAAAACACTGCCGAAAATAATAATCGAAGTCATTCAGTTGAAGGTTATGACGTCAGCCAATGAAATTGTAATATTGCATGTTGGGAAGGCTCCGAAGAAACTTCTTCGGGAGAATGCTCGTTAGAGAAAAATCTCTTTGAACTGACCAGGAAAAAAATTGATTTAAAAAAAAACTTAAAAATATATTTTAACCGTTCTAGTTTCAAATTCGACAGAAACGGTCCAGCCATAAGCTGAAAAAAAAATTTTAATTGATAACGTTGGATGCGAGAATTTTAAGAAATCTGAACTGAAAATTACCATAAAAGTGACTATTTTTCAAAAATTTCTCAAAATTTAGTAAATTACGTTAGACGTACGAAACAAACTTCATTACAACGGAAATCGATTGCTCTTTCCGATGGTGTATCTATTTTTTTTCGCACAATTATCCAAAATCGTGCTATTGAGAAATTAATGAAAAAAATCAACCAAAACAACACAAAACATTAAATAAAAAAATTTTATACATTAAATTTTAAAATTCCGGCTTCGAGGTGCATTGAGTCACCATTACGACTACCTGTGTGGCAACTTTCATGATATAAGAACAATAGATTCGTCTGGACATCGCGCGCGCACACACACACAAACATTGTCGTTTATAAGTATAGATTTATCTTGGTTCAACCCTTAAATACAAATCATAATGACTCCTCCTCGACGTAAAGTAAATAAATATAAATGTAAAAGTATCCAGAGGTCACGGATGCAATAACGTAGGAGCTTAGTCTCGCTTGTGTGCTTGTACATTCTTTTAATCTCGAGTATTGACTATCGTTAGAGAACTATAACGTCGCTCCCCCTGCCATGTTAGTCTTATAGTTAGAAAGAGAAATTTACAGGGATTCGTATTGAATGGAAGGCAATGACCGCGGGCCTTGGCGTCTCTGACGACAAAATGAAGGTTCTAGAAAATTCAAGAATTATAGCTCTATCCCTATTAGGAATGGAATTGTGTAGATTCTTCTGGAATATTCCATGTGACGTCACGCCCTGTCGGAAAACTATAAATATCGGAGGAGCCAAAGCTAGGGAATAATCTCTTTGGAATCTTGTTCTCAGTGCGACTTGGTCAGCTGTTAGACGCTGAGCGCTTTTTCTGTTTATGTTATTATTATTGATTTGCTGTCTGATTGTGTTGCTAATTTGCACAAGTTCTGTTTTCTTTGTTACCTGTGCCTTTTTTCTTTGTTACCTGTTTTCTAGAATATTCGTGGCAGAAAGCGTCACTTTCCATTATACTGTTTGTTCGACTGTTCTCACCGTACATCGACCGAACGATTTTCGTGACACTATCTTGACCACGATGTTATAGAGTGTAATTTCTTTCTATGTCCATGATGATACTTATTCTTCTTAAAGAACTTCAGGTCCACAAGTTTTGAAAATAGGACTTGTGGATGTGAAATGCAGTTACTGAAGAATAATTAGTATCATAATGTTGTGAATTCCGTCGTCTTTGTAAACGCTCCGCGCTCTCTGCACAACTAATAACTGATTGCTAACCTCTTTGCATTCAGATAATAAGTGAATAAAGACTGTTCATCATTTAGGTATTACGTGTACTATAGGTGCCACAGCTCAGCAGAAGCCTTTAAATATGTAATGACATATTTCTGAAATGCCTTTTTTTTATTCACCAAATTCTCTACTATTTTGTCCAAAGGAATGGCCTTTAACACACTTCTTCTCATCAAAAGATAATATGAATAAATTTTATTCTTGATTAGGAATTTTCGAGACAAATTTTATATGTATTGCTGAGATGGTGAGATATTGAAGTGTAAAAGCGGACAACTGCTTCATGTGTTGTCTTTGTTATTTGACCACAGTATAAAATGAGGAGCGCGTGTGTAAAGTTCAATAAGTTTAAACGAAGATGAAATTATTTTTAAACTGAGCAGTAAACTTTCATTTTTCTGTTTTCTTAGTAACTACTCAAAAGTAAAGGAAAAATATAATAAAAGTCGTTAACAACTGTCTACAAAATCACCCAAAATTACTTTAGATACAGGGTGTCCTAGAACTCCACGTACGAACTTGGAGGGAGGTAGAGAAGATTGTTAATAACCACAATCGCTTAGGAAAGCATGGTCGGTAATGCCATCCTCAAGTGATAGAGAGACTAAAGATACCAGGGCCGGCCTTAAGCCGATTGGTCCGATTGCTCCAAATAGGGCCCCGCGCCAAAGGGGCCCCTGCGCTAGAATGCTACAAAGAATGTAATCGAAGTTGCTAGTGTTATAAAAAAGGATCGTTGGTTAATGCAATTTTTATGCTGTATTTGACTCCCTAATTAATTATATATTAATAACTAATAATTAATTATATAATTAATAATTAGCAATTAATTATATAATTAATTATTAGTTATTAATATGTAATAAATAACATAATTAAATTTAAAATTAATTTTAATTTAATTCATTAAATTTTAATTAATGCAAATTAAATTTTTTTAATAGAATTTATTTTAAATGCTAATGCCCTACCGGCTTTGATGCAAGTTAGCTGGGAATCAGGGCTATCAAAAATTGTTTCCAAATGGCCCCGCACTTGCTAAGGCCGGGCCTGAAAGACACAATACAGAAAACAGTGTAAAACGCTTTATTACACACACACACCCAAAAAAAGCACAATAATAGTTACAAGAATCACAGAAGGTTGTTAAAAGTTCGCCCACTGGTATTGATGTACCTATGATATCTATGCCGCATGTATCTCCGAACATTCTCAAAGACACCGGGCCTTTTGATGATCGTAGCAGCAGCGATTTCGTGCCGCTAGGTACATGTCCGAATCTACTGGAGTTTCGTACATAATGGCATTCAAGGAACCCGAGAAAAAAATCAAGAGGAGATAAATCAGGTGATCTGGTGGGCCATGTGAAGGGAGCACCAGGCCCAATCCATCAACGTCGAAACAACCGATATGCTGTATCGGTTCTGTGAAGGATTCATGTTCAAACAAGTTCTGATGCACATGAGGGAATATTTAGAGATTTGGCATGCGCCACGTTGGAAATCTTCTTCGATACAATCGTGCAGCAGCGTGTCCATTTCTGTTAGCTAGGCCATACGCGGAAGTGAATATCGGCCAACTAGGCGCTCGTGAAATGATTCATATGGACAGCACTAGGTTGATGGCGACAATGAAGAACTCGCACGTGCTGACCTTGAAAGGTCGCATACAGAGTTACCTATCTATTTCCGACCATGCTTTTCTATGTGATTATGATTACTAACGATCTTCTCTACCTCTCCTCTAAGTTTATACGTGGAGTTCTGCGATACAGTGTATAGTATAATCATAGACAAGTTTAGTTGATGGCGCACAGAAAGCTACAACCAGCTGCCTCACAGGTGAATGTCGTCATTCTTGTTTCTAAACAACTCTCTTTTCAGCTCCAGTAATTGCCAGAAATAGGTAAATATAAGATTTTATCACACGGAGCTCTGAGTGTTCGTGTTTAAAACTAAATTCTGTTCAGACACACCAGTTACTTTTAAATGCTTTAGGATCATATTTAAGATGGAATAAATGGATGTAATGATGCACTAAGTGTGTAAACTTTCTAAGTTTAACTTAATTTGTTGTTTATGATAACACAAACTATGTTAAAAATCAAACCAACAGTATTGGAATCACTAAGAGTTGCCAATTGAGCGTATTTATCAGTAATGCGGTTTGTCGAGCACATATCGATAGACAAATGTCCCAAATCTTTGGCATAACCTTTTTCATATGTTATGCTACAGTGTAAAAACAGGCTTCTCCTAGATTGAGCATTTAGAATCAAATGTAAACTGAATAAGCAGTAGTTAAAAAATAGGGGGGAAAACTAAAATAGAAAAAGATAAGATATAATTGAACATGAATATCTCAAAAAAGAAAAACCACACATTTGAAATTTTAAAAAAATAACGCTGCTATAGAGAAAGTGAAAATTTCGAGGAAGATGCATTTTTTGCTTTTTGTAAATAAAAAAAATTATGACAGATATTTATAAATCAATAAATTATTATCCATCACGAGTTTTTGTTGTATCCTTGGGGATTCAAAGTTTTTTTACAAGTCCTTGTTAGAAAACTATAACAGGATGTTATATTGAGAGATTTGAAGATCCAGTCTACGCAAGAGAATTATATGCTGAGATATTTGAACAGACTGACTTGCATACTTAATGGTCAATTAAAAGGACTGTCATTTTGTAAAGCAAAGGATACATATTGCGTTACAGAAGCTTTCAAGGAGAATATTTCCGAAGGCGAAATGTTATAGTTTGAAGGTCAAGGTGATTTTGTGCGTCATTCCATGTAACACTACGAAGCATTCCTAATTTTCCTTTTGCTATTTTTTTAGCATTCCTTTTTAAAAAGATATAATTTTTCTGCTTGCATTGTGCATTCTCTTACCATATTTTCAAACGAAATTTCACGGCATTTGCTTTGGCATATCATTTAATAACCAAACATTATTTACATTTAATATTTAAATTTTTTGAATTAAGATAAGGCTATCTGTCAAAGATAAGCTCATAATTAGAGGGATCAGATGTCCTGAACAATCCGCGACAGACCGGGTATTAATTCTTTATCCTGTGAAAATTGTCCTGTATTTTAGTTAAATCACCCACATTGTTCCATTTTTTAATTATAGTTCAGTATTACATAATTAAAAAAGATTAGTATTTGAAGAATTCTCTATTCAAACTTATACTACTCTTAGGGTCTAATTTTGCAAGGAAAGAAAGTGAAGCTTTATTCTTCCTCTGATTATACTTATTTATCTATGAATCGAAAAATAAAGTACAAGGTGATTTTTTTAAAAACTGGCAGTACTCAGAGCCTTCTGTAGCTCGATCTATCAGCTGAAATGCCGCCATATTTGGTAGGGTGACTAATGACAACATGGGGAAAAAGATTCTGTAATAAAAAAAAATAGTTCTGAAAGTCGCCGATAGGGGAAAATGTGGCGCTGTGGCAGTCTACACAAATGAGAATTAGACAAATGAATGACAAAGAAGAAATTTCAGTGCAAAACCGCTTTAATACAGCAAATGAACCGCCCCAAAGGGTTACAGAGGTGAAATGACAGTGTAAATAATTGGTTGTAGGTTCAGTTCCTTAAAAATAATCAATATACAACGTCAACGTCAATGAAGTTCGTTCACATAAGAAATAGCTTGAAATGAGGGAATTGAGAAACACAAAAAACGTATATGCAAAAAAAACATTTTATTAACATTTGATACGTTGAAAACAACATTGTAACAGCATTTGTGTTAGTTTGCAACAAAACAGATAGGTATGATGAACGTTGCAAGTGTATTTCCTAGCGCAACTAAAGTCAAAAATGCTCGTTCGGTTCGATTATCAAGAGGTGACGTCACCTTTACGGCGGATAACCACAGCAAGACGTTTAGGCATGAACGACACTAAACGGCTTAAGATGTCTCTAGAAATTTTTTCCAATTCCTGCCGCAGATAATCTTGTAACTGGTGTATATTGCGGGACGACGCTGGGCCATATTCTTCTTAAGAATTCTCCAAATATTCTCTATAGGAGAGAGATCCGGGCTTGCTGCTGGCCACTCTAAAACAGGGACACGTTTCGTACGTAGCCATGTTTTTGTTATCTTCGCAGTATGAGGTCTTGCGTTATCTTGTTGGAAAAGATATCGTTTTCTGCCAAACAATCGCTGCAATGATGGACGTAGATTCACTTCAAGAACACGTATATAGTCTGGGGCCTTTATCGTGCCGTTACAAAAATGCAAATTTCCAAACCCATTGGCTGCCAAGCAACCCCACACCCTCACAGAGCTTGCTTTAAGAACCACGCGCTTGTAACATAATGGATCGTTTGCCTCATCCTTCTCCCTAATAACCTTTCGGCCAATATTTCCATATCAAACCTCAAATATGGATTCATCTGTCCACAGTTCCTTTTTCCACTGAAATGGAGTCCAGCTGAGTTGAGATTTGGCCCACTCAACACGCCGACGTTTATTCGATGAAATGAGAGATGGCTTACATCTCACTTTTTAGAATGCCTAGCCACGTCTTTTGATATAACGACGCGTAGATGCTTCGGAAATGGTCTTTACAAAACTTTGTCTAGCCCATGTGACTAGGTCTGCGACTGCCATGTGCCTATTTTTACGAATATGTCGACGAAATAGGCGTATTTCCTGATCAGTCAACGTTAGCTTCCGACCGGGAGCCTTTCCTGGACTGCTATTTCCAGTTGTAGTGAAACGTTTGATAATACTACACACTGTAGATTGTGCCAAGCGGAACGTTCGGCCAATTTGGCGCTGACAAATACCATTTTGGTGCTGTTATATGATTTGATTGCGTACTGCAAGATCAGTAGCTCGTCCCCTTGCCATGCTTACGCTTAGCACTGATAACGATCGCGAATTACTCGCCCTTTTATGCTGTTTGCTTCCTCTGACGTCACTGACTCAGAATTGTGCGCGAAACGGTTGGAATATTCTCGTTCTTTCTACTGAACGAACTTTATTGCAAAGCGTTGGGATTAAGAATACAAATTTTAGACTAACTTTCGGTTCTTTCGTTGTTTTCTCAGTTGTGACATTTGTGCATAGTCTACAACTACATATAAGTATGCATTTTACAACGTTTCGATGACTCCGCATTTTTTTAATTACAGAAACTTTAGTGAACGAACTTCATTGACGTTGTAATAATTGCACTAAAATGCAGCGTGATAGTTTTAAAATATTATATTAAACATCTTTCAAGCGCAATTTCATCAACAATATATCAATTAACGACAGTAATATTTGATGAAACTATTAAAAGATTCAATTAATCATCGCTTAACAAGCAATGCCACCTATCTCAATTTTTGAAATTTCAAAGATGAAGATTCAAATGAATTTTTCGCAACCAATAACAAATATTTCTAAATTTTTTTCACGTCTGATTAAAACATGCGGTCTCATGTTCATAGCAGATATTCAAAAAATTCAGATGTATTCGTCGTTAGCTGCGGAAAATTCATTTGAATCTTCATCTTTGAAATTTCAAAAAATTGAGATAGGTGGTGTTGCTTGTTAAGCGACGAAATAATCTTATGATTCGTTTTTTCTTAATTGTGTGCTAATTTAGATTTTCTACGCATTACGCAATTGTACGCAATACATTATTTATAAATTCAAACTGAAACTTGAAGAGGAAATTCGAAATTTTAAACTAAATAATAACCATTTAGCTCTTTTAAAGATATTTTTAGGGTATATATCTGCTTTAAAATAATCATTATGATGAAAGTTTCGTATATTCCAAAAAGTATCAATCAAGCATTCACTGGTAGACAAATGCTAAGGACAATTTTAAGATGCGAAAAATGTAGACTTAATAGGAATACAGTGGTTCGTAATCAGTTGCGGAGAATCGTGGGACATACAATCGTCGGAATTCACATTTTACAGTGAAGGTTCGGTCATTAGGGCGTTTAGGGGACCGTCCACAAATTGATGAATACGAAAATTATTTTGTCCCGTCCCGTTTCACAGAAAGCTGATAATGAGTTGAAACTTTCAGCTATGGTTTTGTTTGATGTACATAATGCTTACATGCATTTTCTTAAAAATAGCAAAAATATTCGTGAAGGTATAAAGGTTCCTTTAAAAAAATCCTTAATTATTGCAAGCACCTTCAACATTTAGCTTCTCTTGGAGTGTACCGAAATTCATCTCGCTGCAATGCCGACATCTTTCTGAATATTAACGATATTAAACTGGAATTTTTACATAAGATGCCCTATATATCTGGCTTTGAAGTTATGAAAGAAAATTTTCGCTACGTTCGCACATGCGCAGTAAACAGATATTTACTACAAATACTCTTATGTCCTGTAATATTCAAATTATTCGATTCAAATTTTAATATAAAACTTTTTTTACATATTGTCAAATACTCTGTAAGTTTCGTACAATTTGGTTGAAAAAAAACTCTGTATTTTATAATCAAAATACATGCGGAAAAATCAGGGATTTTTTAAAGAAACCATTATATCTTCACGAATATTTTTGCTATTTTTGCGAAAATTCATGTAAATGCACATCAAACAAAACCATTGATGAAAGTTTCAACTCATTATCAGCATTCTGTGAACGGGATGGGCCAAAATAATTTTCGTCTTCGTCAATTTGTGGGCGGTCCCTTAAATGTCCTAGTGACCGAATCTTCACGGTAAAATGTGAGTCCCGAAGATTCTCCACAACTGATTGCGAACCACTGTATTCCTATAAGTCCAAATTTTTTGAAATCTTAAAAATGGTCCTTAGCATTTGTCCGCCAGTGTATACCTTATCCTTGGATATTTGTGCACTCTCGCTAGAATTAAATAACTATAAATTATTCAAAGGCTACAAATGCTATGACACATTATTGCTTCTGAACTGGGCTCATCTCCGTAACATCAGTTGCCGTTTCTAATGTCGACAATGTTCAGTGGCGTAGCGAAGGTAAGCGGTGCCCAGGGTAAAATATGATTATTTATTCCCCAGACATCATCACTGGTTTAGCAAGGGTAAGTGGCATGGTGTCATGGTGTAATTTTCTCGCCCTCAACATATTTGACTTTAAAAACTGATATAAACGCGTTAGTGTCTTGTCTCCATTGCGCCCCCTAACACTGACCCCCGGGGCATGTATACTCCTTTTGCCATCAGTTAGCTACGCCACTGACAATATTCCAAGTTCAGTACAGCAGCAGCTCATGTTTACATCCTTGCGAATTTTCTGAAACTGTCAACACCGTTTGTGAATCTATTATTAGGTGTATAACTTATACTGATTTGTTGAGTTTAGATTAATAGTCACTTAATTAAAATTTTATATCACAATTTTGAGGTCTCTGTTATCAGTTTGGATGGTGTTTCCCAAACTTAGTACCTAAATTAACAAAGTGTCTTTTGCGACTTCTGTCTCACTTAGAAATTACAAAAGTAATTTTGCTTCAATTTGTAAAACATTTCTTACATGCTCTACATTGGTAAATGATATTTGATGGTGATTCCGACTGAAAGATGTGTTCTAAAAACCGTATTATAGAGATCTGGCGTTGTAATGACCTTTGGGTTTCCTCTGTCTCTTCAGTTCTCTGAACATGGAAAGGCAACAGGACGTTGAAGAAAAGAAAAGAGGGGGGGGGGGGGATCGGGTGTTCAAAAATTTTGGGTGCACTGCTTGATATATACAGGGTGCCACTTCCTTACCACCCTTTTAACTACCTCATGGCTGCAGCTATCTTCATAAGAGTAGTGTCTAGGCACGGTAAAGTGACTTTGCGCTACTGGATGAAACCACTTACAGCGCTACCTGGTGGAAAACGGTGGAGTTAGCATTATTATCTATAAAACGGTACGAGATAGACGAAAAAAGTGAATTACAAAGTTGTAGAGCATCATCGATTTAGTACAAAAAGACACCTTGTGGTCACGAATGCTGGAAACAGAATGCTTAAAATGAACATTTGATTGTTTGCGGCTTCCGAAACTGTGAGTCACGTTCTCCTGATCTGACTCCAATGGACTTTTTCCTGTGGGAATACCTCAAACAGCAGGTCTATGCGACCCCTCCGCCAACATTGCAGGACCTTCAATAACCCATTACGGATACTTGCGGCAACATGACACCCGCTATGCTACACCGTGTGCAAAGTGAAGTTCAAGCAAGGTCCAGATATGCATTGTAGCTTACGGAAAGAAGTTTGAACATCGAAAATAGAGGTATCTTATGATAACTAGTTTTTTTTCCTCTTTATAAGATTATTTTGTCACGTGTCAATGTAGGAAATCGTGAACAAATAAATGTTTTAAGCGTTCTGTTCTAAGCATTTACTTCCACAATGTGTCTTTTTGTACTAAATCGATGATGCTCTACAACTTTGTAATTCACATTTTGCCTCTATCTCGTACCGTTTTAGAGATAATAACTCCACCGTTTTCCACCAGGTGGCGCTGTAAGTGGTTTCATCCAGTAGCGCATAGTCACTTTACCGTGCCTAGACACCACTCTTATGAAGATAGCTGCAGCCATTCGGTAGTTAAAAGGGTGGTAAGGGACTTTAGTGGGCACCCTGTATACTACTGAGAAACTCGGCTAAACTTTTTATTTCATATATGCACAACCGACGTTCATAGAAACCATCTCTATGGAAAATAAAGTACGCGCAAAGGAAGAGGAGGGGAGAAGTCAATGCAGAAAAAATTTTTGAACCGAAGCCATATATTTACTTTTTTCCTCCTTCTTATTTTGGTGAATGCCTGTTAACCTTCCCTATTCAGAGAACTGTAGAGAGGAATATTAAATTTAACCATCCGGAACATAAAGATGCTAATAGAGAAGTCTACCATGATTTTAAGACGCTTCTACGTTAACTGACAATTTATATTTATAATATTTATTAATAAAAAGTTTATTTTTCAGTTTTTTTCGATCGTAAAAATTTTTACACTTTTTGTATTAACCTATATCCTCCATATCGTTGGTCCGCACGAACTGAGAAAAATTACCGGTATTACAAACACGAAGTAACTTATCATATTTAGAAAGGTGTATTTCATAATTTTATGAAGAATGGGTGCAACGCCGAAATGCTTTGTCAAGAACAAACAACTGAATGAAAACTTCCATTCATTTATTTACACTCCTGGGATCAACGTAACTCTTCTGTTGCCAGATGATAAATGGTTTCTTCTTCCTCCTTAATTGGTCCCTAAATGAACCGATCGACCTTCTGATTTTCGCGTTGGCATTGACTTCCACATAGAGGCGCTTACAAAGAAAAGTTAGAACACCGCCTGAATCATCGCGGCAGTGGTTGCTCTACACTGCAATCTACCTTCTGGTTCGTGTACAATTCGTAGCGTGAGACTGTAATTCTCTTTTTTTTTATATCTTTTTCTGTTGATGTTTTTTATCTACTTCTAGAAGGGTGGGAGTTGGAAACCTCTGCCCATAAATTGCTTCAACGTCCGTACACAAAAAAAGAGAATGTGTAGTATTTTTTCTTTGTTCTTTTATTGCTTTTATGTCATTGTTTTTCTCCACTGGGAAAAAGCCTAATAAGACGAGAAGAGACTGTTTTTGAGAAATAGCGGAAATGATGGAAAGGGAGACCGTGTTGGGTGATTCGTGTTTTTGCCGTTCTGGTTGCGTTAACTTTTCCTTTACGCGTACGTTGTATTCGGCTGTGATCACTCTGATGAGAGCCGGTGGTACATGTATGGGAAAAAAAACTTTTATTATTTTTTCTTCTATTTTCATCAATGCTTAGTTGTAATGCCACGATTTTTTATGTTTTTGTCGAAGCAACTTTATGCATTCACCAAATATTTACAGCGCACTCCCGATTATCCGGGTTAATCACCGGGAGGGATCGCACGGACAATAGAAAAACACGGATAATCCGAAAACTCCTTCTTTTTTTTTAAAAAAAATCAACATCAGTAAAAAAATATAAAAATTACTTACATTTGCATGCTGTATAACATCAAACTAGGAATTTTCCTTTTAACATTTACTGCTTTAAAAAATCTGTAATGCGTCTTTGCTTCTGCTTGTTGTTCATCTCTTGTCGTATATCCACACATACTTTACGAACCGCAGTAATGTCACCGTAATCAAATCCACTTTGTCCCATATAATCTAACAAAGTTTCCACAGATTGCAGTGCAGCAGAATGAGAAATTGTATTTCTCTCATTTAGTACATCTTCTGCCTCAGTACGAGCTGATTCTCCAGTATCAAGTTTTTGAAGGATTTCTAATTTTTGTTTAACATTAAAAAAGTTTCGTTTTCGTTTCACACCACTCATTTTTACCAGTAACAAATTTCACGCCACTAACTGACGATAAACAAGACGAAAAAACTAAAGAAACATGTGCAAAAGTGAAACAAGACGAAGAAGTTAAAGAATGACGCGTCAGGGAGAAGCATGTTCATACGAGAATGAGCTAACAGGAAGTGGATGATTCGTTTCTCGGAAAATTAGGAGTTTAACTGGTTGAAGGAGGAAGAGAAAAAATCTATTCTTTAGCCTCCGCCGTCACTGCTCACTAGTTTAACGGAATGAATCTCTCGACCGAACATCAACATCGATTTTACATGCTTGATAAGCGGGAAAATATTTCTCTTTAAATTTTTTGTGAGTCCGGAATGAGCACGGATAATGGAGAGTATACTGTATTTTATTTTATGCACAGTAAAACCCCGGTTAAACGAACTCTGGTTAAGCGAAACCCGGGTTATCCGAAATGCCTCTGAAATTGCAAATCCAATAAACAAGGGCGAGACTTTTTTGCAATGCTATCGCCACTTTTTCTTTTAATTCTCTACTCGTAGGTCAGTGATTAATTTGAGAATGCGAATTAAAATTAATGGGTATTAATAATATTAATTACGATATTGTTTACGTATGCCTGTCAGGAGCATTGCGTCCAACGGAGGTTAACTTTTATAAATAACATAAGTGTAGCCTACAAAAAGAGTTTTGAATTCGCTTTACACTCAAAACATTTCAGAATTACATACTGTAATTAAATGCAAAAAAAGTAATGTATATTCATGGCTTAACCGAAAAAAATCGTTACCTGAAACCTCCCTTTAGTTTGGTTAACCGGGGTTGTTCTGTACTTTCTTTTATGCACGTTTCTTGCGTTCGCAAGCAAACGATACATGTGCTACAGACAATATTTGAATTTTAGACATTCTGCCGAATACTTAAACAAATTATTGAATATTTGCTTTATTTTAATTTTTAACATACTTTCCCTAAGGTAATGAGATTTTGTGAGATGTATGTGTTAAACAAGTACAAAGAAGTTCAATTCAAAATGCTATTCCAATCTACCTTTTGGCAACAAAAAGTCTTTTCTTCCCATATCATCCATTTTATATTTCTGAAATTTTGAGATGTATCTTTTCAATAAAAGCTTTTTTCATACATTTCTGAACAGATATTTGTCATACTGTATAATTCTCTAATATTACAAGTATTTTATGCAATACCTTGCGAAATTATATAAAGTATCAAAATGAAACAGATATTTCATGTTTTGCTAAGACATTCTATTGAAAGCCTGGAACAAATCAAAATAAATCATTGAAAGAAATTAAATCTCAACACGATGAGATAAAGATAGTGTCCGATCGATTTATTTTTACGATTGTCTATATCAATGCAATATCAACGATACTTGGCACTGAATATCTTCTACCTATACTTAAAAAATGAGCCATGACATTGTTTTAAGATATTGTGAGACGTTCAACTATGTTTAATATTTTCTCTTTCTTTCTAATAATGAAAATAATATTCAAAAAAATTAATCTTATTGACTCCGTCAACGGCAGTTAAAGCAACTTAGGTAATGACCTTCTCGTCTGTTAATGGGCAGCCATAGTTTGTATTCAATTGTGTAGAATTAGCAAGGAATTGCAACCGCATGCTAATATTAAATAATATGCCACTTACATAAACAATAAAGAAGTTTTTAGAAAACACGAAAGACACTAATTTTTTATAAAAATTATTTCTAAATTTCACAAATAGCAATACATTTTTTTTGTATTCCAGAATCATTTTCATATATTTTTAATTCTGATTCGTTTTTCATACACTTACGAGAAAATAAAAAAGCAGTCACAATATTCAAAGTAATATTAATTTAATTATTTCATACACTGATTCGTTTTTCATACACTTTTAACTGGTACGGTGTTTATATATTTTTATTCTCAGAATAATTTTTGAAACTTTTTTAACTAATGATGATATTGTGAAATTAAATGGACATCATATCTGAGAGCATTTGTCTGAAAAATACTCACGTTGGAATGCGTCAAGCGATTAAATTAATATTACTTTGAATACTGTGACTGCTTTTTGACTTTCTCGTATACGAAGTATACAAAGAGAAAATATTGTAATCGTCAAAAAATTCGAACTCGAGATTTTGACGAATCTCCACGTTTTAGACCTCCCTGAGTCCGAAAAACACAATTTTGGAATTATGTCTGTCGGTCTGTCTGCGTGTCTGTCTGTGAACACGATAACACGAAAACTATTAGAGCTACGATGATGAAATTTGGTATGTGGTCTTTAAACATAATTTGTACGTTTCTATCAAATTTTGGACAAAATCCGTCTACGGGAAGTCTGTCTGTATGTCCGAAGTCATGTGAACACTATAACTCAAAAACTTGAATAGCTAGATGGATAAAATTTGGTACACGGTTTTATCGTCATGAATGTAGGTCCGTATAAAATTTTGGGCCAAATCCGTCAAAGGGTTAACTGTCTGTCGGTCTGTATAATTTACTATTAAACCAATCCATCATCTCCATGCGCATGCGTACTGGAAGCAATCTTCTGTGCAAGCGAAAGGAGCGAACTACATCAGTTTGTCCTTGAGACAGCAAGACTGAAACCTAGCAGTGTGCCATAGATGCGTTTTAATCGGTACGCATCTCTTTGAAATGGGTTCTTTACGTAGATATTTTTCAATCATTATAATGAAAAACCTTCTGATAGTCATTGGATTACAGTAGCACCTTTTTGGGGAAGTATACGAGAAAGTTTAGGGGAGAACACTCCCGCTGTTACTTTCTCGTATACGAAGTATACAAAGAGAAAGTATTGTAATCGTCAAAAAATTAGAAGTCGAGATTTTGACGAATCTCCACGTTTTAGACCTACCTGAGTCCGAAAAACACAATTTTGGAATTATGTCTGTCTGTATGTCTGTGAACACGATTACTCGAAAATTATTAGAGATACTGGGATGAAATTTGGTATGTAAAATTGTCACATAATTTGTAGGTTTCTATCAACTTTTGGACAAAATCTGTCCACTGGAAGTCTGTCCACGAACGCAGGACCGCACGTATTTGGCGCTCGGTGTTTGACTCGAGGCTATTTACGTCTTGGCGAGTGTGACCTTGGCACGCTCTAAAGGAAACTAAGGATTGCATTCTGGGTTTCAGCAGAGCCGTCATGGTTTTAGTAGGTTTGATTTTTTTTATCTACGCGCGGAGAGATAGGGTTGTCATAATTGCCAAGCATTGATACGGGGGCGTTTAGGTGCTAAATAAATAAAACATGAAAACAGCGGGTACGCAATAGCTTATTTTACTTTGATAAAAAATCAATAAAGTTTAAGCAATCTAATAAAATGAACCCGTAGAATAATAAACCAGCGGGAGTGGCCTCCCCGAAACTTTCTCGCATACGAAAAGTAATGTGGGGTGGGTAAACATTCAGTGGGTAGGGAAATATTATTGGGGTATTTACCCAAGGCCTGGTTATTTTGAGAAAAAAATTATGAATGGTGATTTACAATGAAACATATCAAATTCATGAATTCCTGAAACTTAATATTTTGCAAAAAAGAATTGCGTATGTTCTCAATTTTTACGCGCGCTGAGGAACTAGAACTTTATTTAAAGTTTTTGAGTACGAAATCTTACTATAGATATCTCACAACACTCTGGTAATCACGGGAGTCCACTGGAGATTGTCAAAACGTTTCGTTTTGGGGATTGCCATAATTTCCGAAGCGCGTGTTTGCGGCTCGCTTCAATTTCCGCCAAGGTCAAACGCCAACCAAACTCACTTGAGTAAAATAAGCGAAACTCTCGCCAACACACAGTCGTAATGTGCATTTTGAACTAAATATGCAATTTGAACACCTGTTTTTCGACCGACTGAGATGAAAATTGGGCATAGATCTATAATTAATGTTAGCATCCACGATATCAAGTTTTATTTATCTAAGCCAAAGGGCTTATGAGATACAAGTATTCGATTATACAGACCGACAGACAGTCAACCTTTTGACGGATTTGGCCCAAAATTTTATACGGACCTACATTCATGACGATAAAACTGTGAACCAAATTTTATCCATCTAGTTTTTCAAGTTTTTGAGTTATAGTGTTCACATTACTTCGGACATACAGACAAAAAGACTTCCCTTTGACGGATTTTGTCCAAAATTTGATAGAAACCTACAAATTATGTTTAAAGACCACATACTAAATTTCATCCCCGTAGCTCTAATAGTTTTCGAGTTATTGTGTTCACAGACAGGCATACAGACACACAGACATACATAATTCTAAAATTGTGTTTTTCGGAATCAGGGAGGTCTAAAACATGGAGATCCGTCAAAATCACGAGTTCGAATTTTTTGACGATTACAATACTTTCTCTTTGTATACTTCGTATACGAGAAAGTGAAAAAGATGAGAAGCTAATCCTTTGTAACCCAGTCACACTTTAAAGCTGGTTTTACTTTTCTAATTTTTATCATTTTCCTTTTACGCATAATCATAAAAATGGGCGCAAGTCATTTTAAAATTATAATGACTCTGAGTTTAGGAAGCAAACGGGACAAATAGTATACGGGACGTATGGCAACCCTAGTTAGAGGGAAAATAACACCTTTTTTGGAAGTATAGGAGAAAGTTTAGGGGAGACCACTCCCGCTGGCTATTGAAATGGATTGTGTTAATATGCGTGATTTACAAATCTGAGTCAGTTTAGCTATGCTTATAATGGATTACGGTTGTAACAATGATTCTTCCTACAAACAAACGATGACTCTTTTGGCTGATGTTGGGCCCCAGTTTAAAAATTTGTATCTCTGATTTAGCTAAATCTCATGCCACGTAAATAAACGATTTTTATTAAATGATAGAACAACATCATTAAAAAAAAAGTTCAATTTTAGTACATGAAGGAATATTACAGGATAATTGTAGTAAATGAAGGAGAATTCGAGCATATGCAAATAAAAAAATAAAACTTTACTATAAACAAAGGAAAAAACGGATGCTATCATCTGTTGATGATAGAATAATTGTTTCAAATGAACACAATTTCTATGAATTTTATTCTATTTAGATAATGCTTCAAGCAATATTCCATTTAGATAATGCATTAATATATTTATCAACCCACATTATTCCTCCGCGTAAACAATTTTTTTTCATAAAAGTGTTTACTTTATATTTTACATCTCATAGAAATAGTTCAACCTCAAAACTGTGCGGCAATACTGAAGAGCGTATTTTTTAGCTCAGATATAAAATAAACTCTTTAAAACATCTACTTATCCTTTGTATTTCATTTGACACAATATTGCTCTTTATTAATAATAACAAAAATGTTGAAAATTCTCTAATGAATTCCTGTCCTTTCAGCTGCAGATCAGAACGTAAAGAGCAAACAAACCATAATTGAATTCTGATGATATAATATTTGTATTAATACCTTGAACGATGAGTTTGTTTTATCCTTATCTTCGGTGAGCAATAACAAAGCGATTTTTCGAAACAATTCAGCAGTTTTAACTATATTCCCTCAAGTCATAATGGAAGCCCTTTGTTCCTGAAAAAACAGTTATCGATTTTTGATCTCTAAAAATACCTACAAATGTTCATCTTCAGAAGTAATATTTTATTTAAACGCATTCTTATTTATTCGAGAATTTATTTTGTATTTTTAAAAATAAATATATGCTGGATCTCATTAAACATAAACCCAGTGGCGAATCCAGGGGGTGGGGGTATCGGGCTACAGCCCCTCCCCCCAGAGCCAAGCCAGAATTCTTGATATTAATTAAAATCATTAAAACTGTTTTTTCTTAATTTCCCGCTTTAAAAAAATAATAAAAACGTTTCAACATTGCTTTCTGGCTAGACAGGCTCGAAAATTTTCCTATTTTTGTAGTCATTCCACTTGTACTTGTAGCTTTGACGCGGTCGAAGACATTTTTTGGCTAGTTATTTCATTGTAATTTTCATTAAATTATAAAAAGTGTTGTATTGTTCTTTATGATTCTTATTGTCAGGTGAGTAAAGTCTGTAAAGTTAAAGATTTTTGGTTTACTTTAGCCTTGAGGTTTGATATTCGTCACGACGATACAAAATTTTTATGACCTCAGCCCCCCACCCCCCCACCCCGACCCGAATCCTAGATTCGCCACTGCATAAAACTTTACAGCATCTAAAATAGTTTTAAAATATGATTTCATTTATATTTCCAACTTTTGCGGTTGCATTTTTCCAGAGCCGAGCTGGACCTGGGGAAAAGTAATGACATTCGCGCGCCCCAGACTTGCATGCCCTTGCCCTTGTGAATTATGACTGTAATAACTAATTAGAGGAGGAAGTCTTTCTTCCGGTTGCACGGTCACGTCACATATTGTTGCGAAAATCTGACTGCTAGCCACCTACTGTGATTTCGGTTAAAACGAGGAACATTCTGAAAGTAATTTTCGAGTAAGTAAGTTTTTGCTTTTTCACAAGGAAGTGTTATTACAAACAGAAACACACAATGGCATAACAAAGTACAAACTTTTGGCTATTTTTCCACGTATTCGCCACAGCTATTCATACATTTGCCGAATCGTGAAATCAATTTTAAGAAACCATCCTGGTAAAAATCTGTGTCCAACGAGCAAAAATGTCCGTCATTCCATGCAAGATACCAGGGCTCTTGAGTCGAGAGGTTTGGTTCTTAGACTGTAATGCAATCGCTGGCGCCGATTTATACCAAGATGTTTTCTTGAAACTGATTTCACGGTACGTCAAATGTACGAACGTCGATGGTGAATATGTGGAGAAATAGCCGAAAGTTTATACTTTGTTATGTGATTCTATGTTACTGCTTATAATAAAGCTTCCTTGTGAGAAAGCATGACGAAACTTACTTTCGGAACGTCCCTCGTATAATGAGAATAAGTGAATTTTATATTCAGAGAAAAATAAATGTAAATATATTGTTCAACTCATGCCAGGTTCTATTTTTTAGGGATAAAAATGAAATACTCTTGAAAATAAGATTTTTTTCCTTGTCTCGGAAGCCTCTGGACCCGGGTTAAGGGGATTTTGCCCGTCTTGCCCTCCCCTCTTGGGGGGGGGGTCTGCCTTTTTCAGATAAGCGTTTAATTTATCTAGCGAAAAGCTCTCGTAATTACTTTTTTATCATGGTCTGAACATGAAGATGTTTTTAACTATAATTGTAATATTGCGACGTAGAATGTATTTCACTTAGATCTGTCATATTTGACAATTATATATGAAATGGAGCCAAAGGCTTACTTTTGTGATGTGCAAAAAAATTATCTTGGCACCATTTTCTAAATATTCCTCTTGGACTTCTTAAAAATTTACAATTAACAGATTTTGCTTATATATACCGAAAAAAAGTCAAATGCCCAAATTTACCTTCACGTTACATTGAAATTAAAACATTGTTTTTCTTATTACTGATTATTTTATTTCCGTAATACAATTTTTCTAATTTTTTGAATAAGCGAATCGGTTACTCGCAGACAGAAACTAGGAAAATTTGTCAGACCATGTCGGAGATTTTTCTTTCGTCCGGATTGAAATGTCTCTCTGCAATTAGAAAAACATGCACATTTAATAAAATTGCACAATAAATAAAGCCCTGTAAAAATTGTACTTTCCCCTTTATTCAAAATTCTGGACAGATGCTTGAAGCTTTTCCTTTTCGATATTGTGCGAATATCAAATCATTCGTTTATACCTTTTATCGCAATTTCAGTGTGAAAGCGATTGCCATTCATTCTATTACAGCTCCATAAAAGCAAAGCCCAAAAGCCATCAGCGACTATCCTGATCCTGTTGACATATCCGAATAGCTAAACTATGCTCAATATTACTTACTGTGCCTGGCAAATTGCCTCGCATATTGAGTAGAGGGAAAGTGATGCTTCTATCCAACCCAAATGTGCTGTCAAAATTACAGGCCATCAATGGAAGAATGCCAAACTTGCATTTGCACAGTTCTCTCTCTTGCTTTATTAAATTGTTTTCTTAGATAAAATTAACTTATTTTATCCATTTCAGGTTCATATTCGCCGAAGCTAGTGCTTTCTGCTAAGTGCACTTAATTGTGTCTTCTGCTAATTATTCAGATAAAGCTAAATCTTAAAGAAAAATACAGCGATCTTTTTTAAATTACGTTTTCAGACATACAAACTTGGGTTAAATATGGTAGCAAGTGGGATTGGGGAGAAAATTATATTACTTCAGAACTGTCTTGTCGACAGTCACCCAGAAGTAATGTTTTTACTTTCTCGTATACAAAGTATACAAAGAGAAAGTATTGTAATCGTCAAAAAATTCGAAATCGAGATTTTGACGAATCTCCACGTTTTAGACCTCCCTGAGTTCGAAAAACACAATTTTTGAATTATGTCTGTCTGTGAACACGATAACTCGAAAACTATTAGAGTTACGGGGACGAAATTTGGAATGTGATCTTTACACATAATTTGCAGGTTTCTATCAAATTTTGGACAAAATCCATCTACGGGAAGTCTGTTTGTCTGTCTGTCCGTGTACATGTGAAGACGATAACTCAGAAACTTAAATAGCTAGATGGATTAAATAAAAAAATGGAAGTCTGTCTGTCTGTCCGCGTTCATGTGAACTTTATAACTCAAAAACTTAAATATCTAGATGGATAAAATTTGGTACACATTTCTTTCATCGGAAATGTAAGTCCGTATAAAAGTTCGGGCCAAATCCGTCAAAGTGTTGACTGTCTATCGGACTGTATAATCGCTTACTGGTAATAATTATATCTCCTAAACCCTTTGGCTTAGATAAACAAAAATTGTTATGACGGTTGCTAACATTAATTATAGATCTGTGCCCAAATTTCGTTTCAACTGGTTAAAAAAAGGCGTTCAAATTGCATATTCAATTTTTTTACTTGCGTACTGGGAGCAAAATCTGCGCAAGCGCAAGCTATTCAGCGACAGCGAACGAGGTCATTTTCTCCTGTTTTCTTTTCGCTCGCACACACCCTCGCATTACCGGAGCTGACTAGAGTGTGGTAGAAAATAAATATTGCTGAGTTTTAATATATATACTCATCTCTTTGAATTTGATTCTTCACCTAAATATTTTACAATCACTATAATCTACAATGAAAAGCTTTCTGATAGTCATTGCATTCTGGGTTACAGTAGGTTCGAATTTTTTATCCACGCAGGGGGAGGGGAAATGATGAATTTTTGAGAAGTATACGAGAAAGTTTAGGGGAAGCCATTCCCGCTGGTTTAGTGTTACAGAAATCAGTGGCCATTCAAATTGACAATGCTTGGAATACTAAATCATATTTCATTCCTCCAAGTTATATAGGCCTGAGCATAATCCTAATAGATTTAAAAATAACCAATTATTTTAATTTGTTTTGAAACACCAGTAATCTTTTTTTTTGTAATGTGAATTAATATTTGAAATTAAGGTTGCTTAATTTCATGGAGCTCTGTTTATTCTCCGCGTAGAAACACATACGACGTCATTAATCGGTGATGTGGTCGGTGGTAGTTTTCTACGAACTGACAACTTGAGTTGTCATTGACTATAAACCAAACGAAAACCGTGAGTTAGAGATCATTTTATACATCTAAAATATCTTAAGTCTAGAGCTGAACATAAGAATTTCAGTTTATAAATAAAAAAATGGGTTATTAAAAGGCGTAAATATACTTTTTCTTCTGACAGTATGTGTAGCTCAATCCTTAAGATAGATAATATCTTTCACTGCACTGTACACTTTCGAGCAGGCCAACCGCCACTTTCTGCAAAGAACTGGAAAATTTCAACCATAGCAAATGTTTCATCGTTTCAGCTGTTTACGGAAAAGTAACTCAACTTCATACTTTTGGTGCTTTTTGACAAGATGTTTCATAAACAACAATTTCTGAACAACAACTAACTGAGTGTGAAATTGAACTTTTGATTTATTAGACAGAAATCAATTTCGTGCTGTCAGAAAAAACGGAAATCAATTCCGTACTTCTTCTGACTTTCTTCTAATACTGCAAGTCATCTAATACTATTTGACAGCCCAAACGTAACGCTACACTTCAGTAAGTAAGCTTGTTATCAGTACAATTTTAGAGATACAGTTTTCCTTTGCTCAAAAATATAAAGCATTTATTTGCATTTCCTAAACAAAAACTACCATAAAATGTAAAATTCTTAAACAGATATGTAAATTCCCTTATATTATATAAATCATTTCGAAATAAAACTATTGCGATTCATTATTTTAACACTAAGAATGAGAGATAATTCGTCTTCTTAACAAATAAATACGAAGAGATTGTTAGAAAATACTAGAGTATTTAACAGCAACAAAAAGGTAAAGAAAACGCTTTCAAACTAGCATTAATCGGAAAACGAATCGTATTATCAATGAGAAGACATAAAAAGCATAGTGATATATAAAAGAATAATAATATCCACATAATGTTCGAAAACTTACAAAATTTTCAAAATCGCCGTATTTAATCATAGTTCTTTTCAGGGATTTTTTTTATTTCAAAATAATACTGAGAAGGGTTTCAAAAAATTATTCCATCGTTTATACCATAATTGTCTATTTTTTATTAATCAGCAGCTCTATTTCTGAAGAACTCTTAATTGCATGATCTTATTTCTTCTGTTGTAAGGGAATTATCAGAAGTTTTTCTAAACATAACATGCACGATATGGTTTCTAGATATTTCAGAATGAGGTTCAATTTCCAAGATTAACTTCCAAATTTGATTACATGATGAACAGGTTTGATATAGGATTTTTATTGGTACTTTATCAGATAATGTGTTGCAGATATTGTTGATGCAATTGCCCGCTGCAAGAATATGCCAATCTTTCAACTTTTTGCATTAATATGTTTGCAATAAAATTTTCTATTCCAAATTTTCATAACTTGCTTATACCGGCTTGTTAAAATATAGATTGTCCTCAGCCTTGCCAAAACCATTCTATAATAAAATCTCCAGCATCATATAGTATTCTATTTAAACAATATTTTAATGGGAATTCATTTAAATGTAACTATTTATTTATTTTAAGCACTTTTTACTTTTTACATGAGGTTGGAAACTGAGGTCATTTTCATTTATTTTAGTGTATTACAATAGTATTTTTTAATTTTTGTTAGCATTATTTCATTTCATATTTATTTTACTGTGTGAACAAATAATTTCTAATCGATCGCAAAAGGTTTTTTCTTCATTCTTACATCCGTGATTGTCGTTTCTTTTCTTTTATTAGAAAAGAATATACAAATCACAATCGCCGTCGTTCATTATACACTCATGTCCATAAATTAAGGATAATGAAGTTCAGGCAAAGAAAGGGACAGAAGCAAAACAAATTTGACTTATTTGTAAAGTCTATTTATTAAACAAAAGGTAAAGAGCAAAACAGATGCTATATGTTTCATATAATTAATAAAAATTGCGATTTTTACTCCCTGGAGCAAATTTCAAAAAAGAACCTATTTACAAAAAACAGTATAACATGTTTAGTATGATGGTCAATACGGAGTATGTCTCCCGGACGATGCAATACAGGCCTTACAACGCCTAGGCATGCTGAGTATCAAATTATCAATCTGATCTTCGGGAATATTACACCACTCATCAAGCAATGCCCTCTGAAGTTCCGGTAGACAGGTGGGAGGGGGTTGACGGGCTGCAATTCGTCGGCCAAGCATATCCCACACATGCTCTATTGGATTCAAGTCCGGTGAGTATGCTGGCCAATCCATACGGGTGATATCCTCCGATTGAAGGCATTCGTCTACAATGTTTGCACGGTGAGGACGGGCGTTGTCATCCATAAACAGAAATTCAGCACCCATGGCGCCCAGAAACAAACGTACATGTTGTTCCAGAATGACATCCCGATAGATGTGGCCTGTCATTGTTACACTCTGAACATGCAGGTCAGTTCTGGAACCAAGAATAATTCCTCCCCAAACGAGCCATCCTGCACCACCGTAACGGTGCCGTTCAATTGTGTTCTCTTGGTGGTAACGGGTACCTGGCGCTCTCCATATGAAAGTCCGGCGAGAATCAGACTGCAAACTAAACCTGGACTCGTCGTAAAACATCACACAAGACCACTGTTGCGGTGTCCACAATGCATGCTCTCTACTCCAGGCTAATCGCAGGCGACAGTGAGTTGCGGTAAGTGGAACACATCTGACAGGCCTACGAGCATATAGACCAATGTGCCCTAAGCGTCTGTACACGGTCTGCCTTGAAATTGTTGTATCGGTAGCTGAAGAGAGCTGACGAGACAGGTCTGATGCTGTGCTCCGTCTGTTTCTTTTGGCAGTAACTGCCAAATACCGGTCCTCATTCGGCGTTGTAACTCGGGGGCGACCTGTGCTGTAACATCTACTCACATTACCATCATCTTGGAATCGTTGCCAAAGCCTGGAGATGACACTCTGGGCGATTCCAAGTTCCTCGGATACTTCCAGCTGGGTACGTCCACATTCCAGTCTTCCGATAATTCTACCACGTAAAAAATCATCCAAATACTTCCTTTGTGCCATAACTATGCGGTTATTGCACTGAAAGGCTTGTAAAGCGCTTGTGAACAATTTTACTTCTTTGCCACTATTCCTTATATACCCCTCTCTTACACTCTCGTCATTGTGACGTATTATCCGCGCCATCTGGTGGTTTCCTGTAATTTGCATATTCTTCTTCAAGATGTGTGTGATAATTCTACAGGTGAAATTTTTATTTTAGAGTTCAATTTCTGTGTGATTCTGAATTATCCTTAATTTATGGACATGAGTGTATTTTGTAAAATTATATCGAAAAAAATACTTGAACCCTAACATTTGAAATCAGGCTTTCAAATCAGAGAGATTTACGAAAAAATTACCTTTATATATAAAAAAAGTCTAATACTTAAATGACTACACGTCCTGAATTTGCCGAGATTGTCCCCATTTTTGGCTGTTTGTCGCAGATTGTTTCGGTTTTTACTTATAAGTAAATAGATCAAATTAAGAAATTTTAAAAAATCATGAAGTTTTTTTTTTATGGTGGTGCAGAGTGTGGCAGCAGTTTTTATGATGATATAACAAGGAGCCACAATTTTGAGAAGACTAATTAATTTTATTAAAAACATTTAAAACTGATAAATGAACTCAACTCGAGTTCATAAAGAAAACATATCATAATAGTGCATGCATAATCATCATGATAACTCATCATAATAAGACATCACTCCAATTCTGCTATATATACTAACGCAATAACTAAACATTCCTATCTTTGGAATGACGTCATAACGAATCAAGAACCGAGGTTCAAATCCTCTTCTTCACCAAAAGCAGATAAAACGAATATTATGCAAATGGGAAGAACAGAAATTGAAGTTTCGTCCAACAGACCCTCCTACTAAAGACTCCTTGATTCTTTAGTAGGAGGGTTAGTAGTATTCTTCACAAGTCATTTTTTTTATTTTTTAAAAAATGACTTGTGAAGAATTCTTCCCAAACAATATTATACACAAAATATGGTCCGTTAGTTAACCTTTGTGGGTGAAAAGAATCTGCAGAAAAGAAATAAAATTTCTATTAAAATATTTTTAATGTGTCTTTGTTTCTTCCTGCTTTTATCCGAAATTTTTAAATATTTCGCCGCTTAACAAGCAACACCAACTATTTCAATTTTTTGAAATTTCAAAGAGTAAGAAAATACTCAATTTTTCGCAGCTAATCTATATATATAAAAGAGGAAAGTATGTGTGTTTGTTCGTTTTTTGGTTCTTTATGCACCTTTGAACTTACGACGACCAAATTTGGCACAGTGATGGATTAGCACAAGAGGGAGCCTAATGCCGTAAAAATTATTTTAAAATTCGAATTAGATTTTTATTTATTTAATTAAATAAGGAAAATTAAGCTATTTTTAGACGTTTTTCACCAATAACTTCTAAAAAACTTATGGTACGAAAATTACTTTTACATGAACTTAAAGAGCAAACAATTATCTTTTTAATGATACCAATTTAATTGTTGTACAATTTTTTCTCTAACTGTAATTAACGTTTCAAAATTCATTTTGAACTCAAATTGCATCAATGCGTATATTTTTATAAAATAAAATTCAAACTAATATATATTGTGTTTCATAAAATCCTTTATTCACAAGTTTTTAGCACTGTTAAAGCTAAGAAAATATTGCTTTTTTGGTCAAGGTAGATTTATTTCCGCTGTTATTTCGTAGCTAGCATGCACTTAACTTCCGTTTTTATTTCGTAGCTTTTAATATACACTCAAATATCCAAAAACGTACAACGTATTGAATATAAGTATATTTGTATATTGTAAAACTGTATTAGTTATTTAACTATATATTGTTTAAAATAAACGTTCTTTTTCGAATTTTCTCGCATTTTCATTCAAACCATACTATTATAAGGTGATAAAAGCTATATTTGAAAGTTTTAATGCAACAATAAAAGATTCAAAGAAGATTTACGTTTGTTGGGGAAAGTTGGTGGCAATATTTTTAGGGGAAAAAAAACAGGATGCCGGTATATGAAAAAATATGAAATCCGAGGAACGCCGGGTTTTCAGCTAGTAATGAATATTTCTGAATTTTTTTATGATATGAGCACCAGACCGCATGTCACTACCAGATGTGAAACAAATTCAGAAATTATCGTTAAAGGTTGGAAAAAATTGAGTATTTTCTTACTCTTTGAAATTCCAGAAAAATTGAGATAGCTGGTGTTGCTTGTTAACGACGATTTATTTTTTTCCTCGTTGTTTTTGAAGGAGTGTGCTTTGCACAGATCTCGAGACAATAAGTTTTGCAAGGCGATACTCATTTTAATTTATTTCATTCCGACCTTAAGAAAATGTTTCCGATCCGGTTGTACTTTGAAAGAATAACAACACAGCTTTTAAAAGTAAAGCTGCACTACGTTTATCTTCCTTCTCCGCTTCAAAAAGCAATTGTTACACGCTATTCTTGGTGTAGAGATTGTATTCCATTTTGGCTGTAAAAGATTTTAACACCTTAAGACTTCCTTTGTTTCCTTTAACGCTGCCAGACTGACAAGTTAAATTTAAGCATATTTTACTCATCATTTGGCAGTAAAATATTTTTTACCTTCGTTGAGCTTTAAAAAACACTTTTTGATTCTCAGTAAACAACTAAAACTTATTAGAGGATTTTGCATTCACTATTATTTTTTCTTGCGAGAAAATATGGTGGTAATTTTGGTGTAATTTCTTCATTTATGTCCTTCGTACACACTTTTAATCTTATAATTGGGTGCAATTATACAATGAGGAACCTTTTATAAATACACATTTTTAGATATCTACAATACTTGGGTAACTTAACTGATGAATACTTTTTAAATTAAGTAACTTTCGTATATTTATTTAGATATACTTTGCGAGTTTTCTATCCGTTTTGTTTTTTACTGTCTTAGTTTTTTAAGTTTTTGCCTATTTGGTCAATATGGACTCCCCCCCCCCCTTAATTGGTCTGTATTCGGTGCAACATTGTATTTTCCATTGTATGAATCTATGTCTGTCTAATGTTATTACGTATATAATTACTTTTGATTATTGTATTTTCATTATACCTATATTCTGTATTTCTATGAATATTTATACGATGTGACACTTTTTTGTACTCTTCCCCGTCGACCGTTAAAACTCCCCACACTCTTTAGGTTATTGGCTCGGCGTGAGTAATAAATAAATAAACTGATGAATATGTGTGAAAAAGATTTTTTTAATAAAAATTTTGAACGTGATCGGATCATTATCGCCTATGGACGAATTTTCCGATTTGTTTATTTTAGTTTACAAAGCTTCCGTGGTGAGGGCTCACTTCCCCTTTCCAGTAACCCTCCAATTTCAGCGATCGCCAAATCCAATTGGTTCCATATCAACCGCCAAGTTCGAATCGGTTCTTTCTTGAGTACACAAAGCGCCAAAAAGAGCGATAAAGAATAATTATGGCAACATTTCCACAAAATTAGGCTCTTATTTTAAGTAAACATTGATAGCTAAAACAATAGGAACATAAAATTTAAGATTTTCACAGTATCCTTAAGCCATGACATTAGAAAACTCCACTTCAAACATTAATTAATATCTTCAAACAGAGTATTGAAATTTTGGAGATTCCCATTGACTTGACATTATCACCGGAAGTTGACGGGCAAGGCGGAAATCCTACTTTACCACAAATAAACAAAACAGAAAACTCATCCGTATTCTAGAAGATGAATTTATATTATTTTTTGGGAGGATTAAATTACACGTGTTTATTTTACGTATTTGTTCTCCTACAGGGAAGATCTGGACTTTCGTCTAGTGTGCGAGCAAGTAAGTCATCATCCTCCAGTGAGTGCTTTCCACGCCGAATCCGAAGACTTCCAGTTCTACGGCAACATCCACCCCAGACTCAAATTCTGGGGCAAGTCCCTCGAGATCAAACCAGAAGGAACTCTTACGGTGCATCTTCTCAAGTAAGGCTGGCAGCCTGCCCATTTCTGAATACTTCGAAACTGTAATTTCGCACAAAAAAAATGGAAGAGTTCTTTCTTTGAAATTTTCGTATATCTCTATAATATGTTGTGTTTTGTGCTATGCTTCATCGTATAGTAATCAGTGGCGTAGCGAACCGGGGGCAAGGGGGGTATAGATGACCCGGGCGCCAGTTTTAGGGGGCACCATGGGGCAAAACATCACTGCATTTGTGCCATTTTTTAAAGCAAAATATGATAAAAATAATACCTTATTCCGGGAATAAGGTATTAATTTTATCTTATTCCTGCATAAAAATATAATATGCCTTAAATATTTAACACTTAAATATACCTTAATCCGAGTGCCATGTACGCTTGCTATACAACTAGCCAATATGGCAAAACCTTAATGTGTTTATGTCATTTTTCAAGTCAAATACTATGAAAGGGAGAAAAAATACCATCCCCTGGGCATGATATTTTTGTCTTACAAGCTAAGCTAAGCCACTGATGATGACAGAGGCGGGGGGCGAAAAATCATATTATGACCCGAACACCACTTACCCTCGCTACGCCACTGATAATAAAGAGAATTTAAAATTCATTTGGGACCTCTTTCCGTTGAACGATTTAGTCAGAAATTGAAACAGATGTACAGTTTTGGTGTGAAGACACAATAAATTTCAAGGACATACATACATACATAGTTATGCCCGACCTGGAAGACGTGTTGTCCAAACGACGGGTCGCGCAAAGCAACACCGCCCAAACAATTCAACTTTCAACAATTCAATTTTCTATTTACAAAGGGATGGATAGAAACAGAAAAAGAAAATTCAAAGTGGAAAAGCGACGTTAAACAATTCTTTGACAATACCAGAAAAGGCCCGCCTAAAAAATTCAATTTTCAGTAAGTCAAACAAAATTCAATTTTCAGTAAAAAAACTCATTTTACTTTGCCAAATACTGGACCAAGACTGCCTCAAATAAACCCACTTCTGATATTCAAGGAGCACATGAAAAATAGAACCCTCGAGTCTTCTACACGGGCATTGGGAATATTTGCCAAAAAAGCGAGCCTGATGACTAAGAGAAACACCATGGCCCGTAAAAACTTGATTTAATAAGAAATCACCATTCGCTCGCTTATAGTCCACTTGACCTAGCAATGAATATGCCCATCTAGCTTAAAAACTTGATTTAAGAAGAAATCACCGCTCACTCGCTTGTAGTCCACTCGACCTAGCAATGAATATGCCCATCTAGCTTAAAAACTTGATTTAATAAGAAATCACCATTCACTCGCTTATAGTCCACTCGACCTAGCTATGAATATGCCCATCTAGCTTAAAAACTTGATTTAAGAAGAAATCGCCACTCACTCGTTTATAGTCCACTCGACCTAGCAATGAATAGGTTCATCTAGCTTTAGAAACATCTGACCAACTTTCTTCCCAAGCCTCCAGAATTTCCTTCCGAGTGGTATTTTTAATTTGAATTCTAGAAGGACAAAAAGTAAGATCTACATGTTCCTCAGTCGAGGCCATCTTTACCAACAGATCGACATGTTCGTTTCCTTCGAATCCCCGATGAGACCTTATCAAAATTAACTGGATATCCCCTGAATGTTCCTTTATATTATCCTTGATTTCATTAATAATTACTCGTCTCTCATGCACCGAAACTAAGGACATAAGAGCAGTCCGGTAGTGCAAAATTACTTTCACTTGCTTCAGTTGTCTTCCAATAATTTATTTAACAGCCTACCAAATTGCCACAACCTCAGCCATAAAGACAGTCGCCTCATCAGACAGTCGAAATAATTCTGAGTAAATCTCATCATTAAGTGAACGAACCCAACTCTGTTCTGGATTTTTGAGCCATCAGTATATATTACGTAATTTCAAAAACATACAAAGATTACCCCGCATTGGCCTAGTCCGTGCAGGAAGAATATGATACATCTTACTCCAGATTCAATTAATTAATTAATTGAATCTGGAGTAAGTAGTAATTAATTTAAAAAAATTTCAATTGGAGTAATAATTAATTTCAAAAACATATCAAATATTAAATTTAAATCATCTAGCTCGTTGTGGTTTTGAATTACCGTGTTCTCATGTGCACAGACGAACAGGCACACAGATGCAATTCCAAAAATAAATTTTTTCGGTCTAACAATGAATCAACAACTCATTTTCAGAGATTTATTTTTCTATAAATGAAGCATTTATTTTTTTAGAAGAAATAATTTTTTTTTTCAAATAATTACACTGTTAACTGCGAGTTGCATCAAAACAATGTTAAAAAGAAACTACGCCGATACTTCTCACAGTGAATTTGCTAAAATTTACAGTTCAACAAAGAATGATTTTTATGACTTAAGAATTGTCTGAGCTTCATATAAACTATTCTTTCCAGGCACAAAGAGGTATACTCATGGACCAACGTCCACTGCTGCGTCCACAATATTATCATAGGAAAGCTGTGGTTTGAACAAGTAAGCCTTTCTTATTTGTCCTCAAATTAAATTGTGTTTTTAATTATATGCTTTCTTGCAAATAGTAAATTGGCGGCAGCTATTCTGTTTGATTCGTCCATATTCTGTGATTGCTTTTTAAGAAGAAATAATAAAAACCGCGTGTCTCGATATGAAATCAGCAGCGTGAATAGAACACTAATATAGTGATTCTCATTCTATGAGGGAGTGTCTTAAGTACGAAATAAAAGACTCACCTTTGAAGAAGATAAATATTACCAATAAATTGATAGATATTTTCAATAAATTGATAAATATTTCCAATAAATTGATAAACATTTCCAATAAATTGATAAATAATGTTTAGCAACGAATTCCGAAACCCTCCGCGCTTTTGCGCATGCGCCGGGCAGAGTTATTTTCATCAAAATAGGGGGAAAGTGAAGAATGGAAGGGGAGATGTTTACATTTTACTGAGCTTGATCTAACAAAGAACTCCAGAAATGAGCTCATATGACTCATTGCCAGACACCCCTTTCCGGTGTAAAATCATCCAAAAGTGCTAGTCTCGGAATCCGTTGCTAAACTATATTTCCAATAAAGTGTCTATTTTTACCCTATTCTCATGATTATCTGATACAATTAGTGACCTGTTAAGTGAATTTATTTAAATTATTTTAAAAATTAGAAGTCATAAAAAAAATATTTGTCATATACTTTTTTTAGAACTCCAAATCATAACAAATGAGCGATTTTCGAATTAAAGTTATATGAACCAAGTGTAAAGTATTAAATTTATATAGTGCAAAATATTCGAATTATAGTTCCATGTGAATAGTATATGCTACTTAAATTAAAGTGCAATTATATATTTCCCAATTTCAAATACAACTTCTAAAATTTACTTTTATCCGCCGGAACTTCTATTATTCTTGAAAATTGCCTTTTATTTCGAACTTTCTTGAGAACTAATTGCTTTTTCTACTTTTACAGAACGGAAATAAGTTCAAAAATAGTTATTTGAATAGTAAACTTGGTCTTTTCAGTTCCGGAGGATAGAGATAATTATCCGTCTAGGGAAATTGCCGAAAAAGTTTTTCTTATACTTCAAAGAAGCATTTTTTCCGTCGTTGACGAATTTAATTAGTATCTCCGAGACGTTTTTGTTTGCATATTTAAATAGATTTCACTCTCTTTCGTCTTTTATCTTATTCCATCCTTTCTATTAATATAAAACTAGCTGTGTGGCCCGGCGTTGCACGGGCTATCACGAATAATAGGATATTCCCGGGCGGAGAGAAGTGAGGTCGCGTGAGACCTTGGGATCCATATATTTTCATATGCCCCGCCTCCGTTTTTCTCTACAATCAACAAATATTGTCACTTACTTTCCCTAACAAACGTTACGAAGTTAAACACTTTAATACAAAAAAGAAAGAAAAAAAGCATGAAAACGATTTTTTTTTTCATTGTTAATAAATCCAAACACAGAAGCTCGCTCAAAAAGAAATACCAACTTCCGTTAAATAAATAAAAAAATGCAACACCGAATGCGAAAACTAATAATAGGGGGAAAAAAGAATCCTCCGTGGATGAATTCACCAAGCTGCCAATAGATGGCAGCACGTCAATTCATTCATTTTGACGTTTTTAATTAATATCTTTTTAACTAATTATAATTTCCGAATTTAAATAGTCGAAATGGATTCCTTGGATTATTTGCCATCTTTTGGTACTTGCGGCTAGTTTCAGGATTCAGTGGTTCGTAAGAAGATAGAAGGACATATATACATATGTTTGTTTACCTTCGAATTTTAATAGGACAGATAAAATGAAATTTAGCTGCGCAAATAACCAGCGGATCATTTCACGCAACAATAAATCATCTGACGCTACTTAACCCTTAAAGGCCCAGTGTTGCCTTTAAGCATCATACCCAATTTTGGCTTCTAAAATCTTGAGAATAAGACTGAAGCTCTAATGCCTGTTGTTGCCCAATAGGGTGCATACTGAAACTTTTATTAAATCAATTTACAACATATAGATGGCAGCCTGAGTGCTGATAAAAAAAAATAAGTTGATGTTTATCATTTGAAGCTGCTTTGTTTGTACGGTTGAGAATACCATATTGTTTAGCAACGGATTCGGAAACTCTCCGCGCTTTTGCGCACGCGCCGGACGGAGTTAATTTCATCAAAACAGGGGGAAAGTGAAGAATGGAAGGGTGATGTTACTGGGCGTGATCTAACAAAGAACTCCGGAAATGCGCTCATATGACTCATTGCCTGACACCCCTTTCTGGTGTAAAATCGTCCAAAAGTGGTAGTCTCGGAATCCATTGCTGAACAGTACTTTATTCTACAATGTTGAAGGAAATTCCTTGTCCAAATAATTATTTATTGTAATTCATCTGTGTTTAATATTATAGAATTTTACCAAAGAAATTTTTTTCTAAAATAATGCCCGGTGTTGTCATTTGGTAACAGACTGTTTTTGCAAGCCATAAACCATACTTAAAACAAACACGCTTAAACCAAACGAGCGAAATTCGCTCCGATGGAGCGAATTTTCGCTCCTTTCCGTACTTGAAAGTGCATCGTCCTTTCGGAGCGTTTTACAATCCTTCCGCGGAGCGAAATATTCGGAGCGAATTTCGCTCCTTTTTGTATTGAACGATTTCGCTCCTTTCCCATCAGTTTTTAATATTAAAAGGAGCGTGTTAAAAGAAATGCTCCTTTTTGAGCAACATTTTAAGCAATGATTTCGCTCTTTGTTGATTAATTTTTAATGTGAAAGGGAGCGTTTATGAAAGAACGCTCTTTTTTGGAAATGTTTTCATTACTCATTTCGATCCTTTTTGATTGATTTGTAACTTCATTCAGAGCGTTTAAAAGAAAAACGCTCTTTTTCTGGAAATGGTTTTATTAATTTCGCTTCTTTTGGATCAGTTTGTAAGCTGATCGCTTTTTTAAAAATGCTTTTAATATTGGTTAATTATTAACCTTTTCTGAACGTTTAAAAGAAAACATTTTTTTAAGCAATAACGAGACCAGTGACTTTGTACCTTATAAAGAGCATTATGAATAAATATCCCCCTTGAGGTAATAAAATGCCGCTTATTATTTTATCCTTGTAAAGATATTTACGAAACAAAAACGGTCTTTTACCTTAGTTTCATCACTTCTGCTATTTTAAAAACTAGTAAGAAACAATTTGGAGGGGGGGGTGCTTCTTTTAATACCAGCAATATTCTGTACAGTACAACAGATTTCTATAATGGAAACAATTGTAAACTACATAGCACGGTTTATAATAAATAATTTTTTAATAACCCAGCTAAAAAAAAACTGCAGAAATTTTTTTTTAAAGTTTTCTGCAGATTTTTTGAAGACAAAAAAAATCGGCATTTTTTCTTCAATGTAATCTGCACAAAAAAATTTCTTATTATATTTTCCTCTAAATATTCTGCAGATTTTTTGAATACAGAAAAAACTGCATTTTTTCTTCAATTTAATTTAATAAAATATGCAAAAAAAATCTTTATTTTTTCTTTAAATATCCTGTAGATTTTTTAAGAATTTGCATTTTGTCTTCAATTCAATTTGCAGTTATTTAGCAATTTTCACAAAATCATTAAACTTGACCAATATGTTTTTTTTCTTTTTGAAGATTTAACTGTATTCTCTAAATCCGCATTTCTCTAAATACATATTTTTCACCATATTCTCTAATATTGCAAGTTTATTTTCCATTTATCCTTTAACAACATCTAAAGCACACAATACACGTTATTTGCATGAATTTTACTCATTTTTTTACGAATTATAATTTTTAGAAAATATTAATTATAAGGCTTTTGAGATTGCACCGTGTAGTAAAGTCTTGACAGACTGAGTCAGCTTAAAAAATGTAATACAGGAGGATGGCTACAGAAACTGAAAAAAATTTCCCTGACTAAACTTACAACATTTCCCTGATTTAAGGCTACTAATTATATTAGTTTCCTGGCTTTCTCCCTACTCAGAATCACTGTATGTGTACAATATACATTATTAAAAACACTTTTACCAGTTATTTAAAATGAAGAAAAAATATGAAATTTAATTTTTAAAAAATGGAATGAATATCCTAAAAAATCTATTAAAACGGTATGTTACATTTCTTATATGTAAAAGAATATTGAAAATTTTAACAAAATACTTTGTTTCTAAAACTGCATAAGAATTCTAAGAAACATTAAAACTATTCTTTACAACACAAGTTAAATTATATCAACAGTAAAGGTTATTATGATCTTTGCTCAAAACTTCAATAACTAATTAGTGCTCTTTGCATGAGTACCAGAATAACATATTGGAACATAAATATAAAAATAGTATAATTATACGTACCTAATAATATATATTTTTGCAAAGATCTAAACAAGAGAAACTGCCAAAATATTACTTCAAATCTTTATTCTTTAACAAATCATAAGAAATTAATTGCTCTAATCAAAAATTTATTCTTTTATAAATGAATATAAGTTTTTTTTATTCCATTTATTATTACATAAGATATTAATTTATAGATACTAACTCAAGTAACAAATAACAGCAGCACAGTATTTTTATACTTTTATTACAACATAAAAATACATTTTTACATAAATTCACTGTAGTAGACCCAAGTATTACACTTCCTACAATAATAACGAAGATGAAAAATGCTTAATGAAATAGAATCGAACTGATGATAAATTACAGAATAAAAACTTATTGTAATATGTACCAAATAAAGATAATCAGAACTGCACATGGATTAAAAGCTTAAAATAAATTTGAAAAGAAAGAATATAAATGTGTTACAATTAAATTTAATATTATTATACTATATTTACATGAAAGCAAAATGTAACCAACTAGAGTGTATAAATGTTATTGGTGTAAAGGCAGTTTTAAATACAGGGAAAACATAAATAAGTAAAAAAAAAAGATGTTACGAAAAACACTCTTGATTACACACCCCAAGCAAAATTTTTGACATTCATAAAAATATTACACACATATTTATCTGCAAATTTTATACCTAAAATTAACAGTCTGAATTTTTAACTACATTTATACTCAATTGCACAAATCATTAGAAAACTACTTTCAAAAAAATGAAAAACTTACAATTTTCTACCAATTGCTGTGTGTGAGTGGGGTGGTATTTTGATAAAATCCAAACAAAAATATTACACACTAAACTAACAATCAAACATAGCTCTTTATTTTTTGACCAATAGCTAGATATTTTGGTCAAATTTATTTAAATACATTGCACACATAAAAAACTGATTCATAATATTTGCCTAGATGGCAGATGTTCATCTTGGACCTTTCCCAAAACAAATCCATTTTTCTATATAAAACAACTGTGATTACATTTTGGTAAAATTCTAACTAAAATTGGTTATTTATGTAGTTTTCCTTGATTACATAATGGATACACATAATGTCCAACTTCAACTGGATTTTTGTCCAAAATTATAAAATGGCTACTTTAGAACTTTTCTCCAGTGACAAAATACAAGGCTGGGTTTACAAGACTACTGCTTCTTCTAAGCAACCATTCACCTATAAATCGAAAAAAGAATTTGAATTAGAAAAAATATTGAAAATATTCCTTTCAAATAGTTAAGAATTTTTTTTTTATTCCACAGAAAAAAGTTAAATGCATAATTTAACCATAGCTTTTAAAATAATTCATTTTAAACAATAATGACTGAAAAATGTTTAGCCCAATGTATCTGAATAGGGCATAAGAGGGGAATTTGAACCACTGATTTCCTGAAACCTGCTGAATAAATTATTTAATTAAAGAAAAATTTCTGCAACATAGTGAAGGACATTGTTCAAACAGAATTTTTTAACAATTAGTTTTTGTTTCCAAATAAACATTTAAAGTTAAAAATTTGCTGTAAATGTCTTTTACAAACTAGTAGTTTAATTATTCTCACATACAGAACAGTAAAAAAGGTTTTGAATAAACTGTTTGAAGAAATTATGGAATTAGGTCTTGACACATACTCCCCACACCATTCTATTGATTGTTGTCATTTTTAAGATGAGACACACATCCATTTGTTTCGAAAAACATATTTGCAAATTTTTAAACAATATTTAGCTTTTTGTTTTGAAGTATATCATAGGACCTCTGTTAACCTTAGATACCAGTTATATAAAAGTTACAGTAAGAATCTTTAGTTAGTAACCAAGCAATGGCTTGCAAAATTTTAAACTAAAGCAAAAGTTAACTCTTTATGAATGAGAGAAATAAAAATATTCATAAAAAATTGTGCAATTTTTTTAGAATAAGTTGCAAAGCATTTGCAGCTATATTAAATGGATGGATTTTCCTAAACATATGATAATTTTTAATTAGTTCACATAAACACAGTTATATTTCTTTTTTAATTAGTTCACATAAACACAGTTATATTTCTATGAAAAAACAATCATATTTGGAAAAGAAGTTATGCATTATATAACTTTCTAAAGCAAATTCATTACTAATCTACAATGAAAAAAATCAATTTTATTTATTCAGTCTTACTATCTACTTCTTCAGAGAATCTATCTGTAACAACTTTTTGGCATTTGAAACAAGTCATCCACGCATTTTATAAATGTCAGTGTCGATTAAATACACTCATGTCCATAAATTAAGGATAATTCAGAATCACACAGAAATTGAACTCTAAAATAAAAATTTCACCTGTAGAATTATCACACACATCTTGAAGAAGAATATGCAAATTACAGGAAACCACCAGATGGCGCGGATAGTACGTCACAATGACGAGAGTGTAAGAGAGGGGTATATAAGGAATGGTGGCAAAGAAGTAAAATTGTTCACAAGCGCTTTAAAAGCCTTTCAGTGCAATAACCGCATAGTTATGGCACAAAGGAAGCATTGGGATGATTTTTTACGTGGTAGAATTATCGGACGACTGGAATGTGGGCGTACCCAGCTGGAAGTATCCGAGGAACTTGGAATCGCCCAGAGTGTCATCTCCAGGCTTTGGCAACGATTCCAAGATGATGGTAATATGAGTAGATGTTACAGCACAGGTCGCCCCCGAGTTACAACGCCGAATGAGGACCGGTATTTGGCAGTTACTGCCAAAAGAAACAGACGGAGCACAGCATCAGACCTGTCTCGTCAGCTCTCTTCAGCTACCGGTACGACAGTTTCAAGGCAGACCGTGTACAGACGCTTAGGGCACATTGGTCTATATGCTCGTAGGCCTGTCAGATGTGTTCCGCTTACCGCAACTCACTGTCGCCTGCGATTAGCCTGGAGTAGAGAGCATGCATTGTGGACACCGCAACAGTGGTCTTGTGTGATGTTTTCCGACGAGTCCAGGTTTAGTTTGCAGTCTGATTCTCGCCGGACTTTCATATGGAGAGCGCCAGGTACCCGTTACCACCAAGAGAACACCATTGAACGACACCGTTACGGTGGTGCAGGATGGTTCGTTTGGGGAGGAATTATTCCTGGTTCCAGAACTGACCTACATGTTCAGAGTGTAACGATGACAGGCCACATCTATCGGGATGTCATTCTGGAACAACATGTACGTTTGTTTCGGGGCGCCATGGGTGCTGAATTTCTGTTTATGGATGACAACGCCCGTCCTCACCGTGCAAACATTGTAGACGAATGCCTTCAATCGGAGGATATCACCCGTATGGATTGGCCAGCATACTCACCGGACTTGAATCCAATAGAGCATGTGTGGGATATGCTTGGCCGACGAATTGCTGCCCGTCAACCCCCTCCCACCTGTCTACCGGAACTTCGGAGGGCATTGCTTGATGAGTGGTGTAATATTCCCCAATATCAGATTGATAATTTGATACTCAGCATGCCTAGGCGTTGTAAGGCCTGTATTGCATCGTCCGGGAGACATACTCCGTATTAACCATCATACTAACCATGTTATACTGTTTTTTGTAAATAGGTTCTTTTTTGAAATTTGCTCCAGGGAGTAAAAATCGCAATTTTTATTAATTATGTCAAACATATAGCATCTGTTTTGCTCTTTACCTTTTGTTTAATAAATAGACTTTATAAATAAGTCAAATTTGTTTTGCTTCTGTCTCTTTCTTTGCCTGAACTTCATTATCCTTAATTTATGGACATGAGTGTAGCATAGCCTAAAATCAATAAAAAAAAATCAAATTTCTTAAAATATATAAAGATATTTACCCTACAGCACTGAGTTCAACCTCTAGAGTACATTCTTATAGGGAAGTATGAAGATGCAAGAGAAATGGAAAAAGCTAATTGTACCCAAATAATCTATTCCCCCCCCCCCAATATTCCAATAGTGGAAAAATTAAAACTAAAAACACTCATCCCAATGCACAATTAATAATAACTAGTTTTATGCTTATAAATGACCTGATCAGTTAGGTAACTGGTACATCAATAAGAGACAAAACTTTTAAAAATTTTAATAATCTTAATGGAAAGTAAATCTATAAGAAATCCAGATTGATTAAGAAATTCTCATTAACATTCTAAAAATGTATATATAAAAAATATAATAAGTGATAAAAATAAGTGTGATTAATATATTGGATAAAGATAATTTTTATTATTTTAAATTTCTTCCTGAACTTTCTAATGGATAATCTACAATGATAAATAATTTTCGAAAAATAAAGTGGCATAAAACAATGTAGGATTTAAGATGAAGATATCTCTTATTATTTTTAATGTCTCAGGAATTTTAAAATTTGCATTCAAGTATAATATATGTCAAGGATATGTTCAGAAGGGAATTAGGTCATTTAACAAAGTTTTGCAGAATGTGCATGGATATAATGTTAGTTATATTATATGTATTAGATATAAGTTAGATAATTAAATTTTCATTAGATTAGTCTGACAAAACACAAGCATTTTGTGGACAGGCAAATTAAATTTTGCAATCTTTTTTCTCCCAAAGTTGCACTTCAAAACACATTTAAAACATGCATACCCGGTGCATCACTGGTATCAGGGGTCTCGACCTGCGGCTTTCCATAAAGGATCCTCATTGATTTTGGATTTCTTTAGGGTGTACAAGCTCATGGACCTGAAATAGCTCTGCTGACCTTCGGGGATCATCAACATGCATTCACAGCTGAAACCAAATTTACATATACATTAAATTAAAAATAAAAATAAGTGTGATTAATATGACAGGGGATGAAATTAATTTTCATTTTTTTAAAATTTCTTCCTTAACTTTCTAATGTGGATAATCTTTAATGATAAATAATTTTCTAAAAATAAAGTGTCAAAACAATGTATTCAGGATGAAGATGTCTTATTATTTTTACTCTTATTATCTTTAATGTCTCGGGAATTTTCAAATTTGTATTCAAGTATAACATATGTCAGGGATATGTTATATGTCAAGGATCATATGTTCAGAATGGAATTAGGTTATTTAACAAAGTTTTTGCAGAATGTGCATAAATGTAATTTTAATTATATTATACGCAATAGATATCATTTATTAACTAAACTTCCATTAAAATAGCCTCCCAAAACACAAGCACTTTGTGGACAGGCAAATTAAAATTCCCCCAAGATGTTCAAATATTTATTAATGGAAGTTAATTCTGATGAGTACACATTTTATCCAAGCAAAATAAACACATAAATAAAAAAAATATTTATAAAAACTGCAGATACTTTATAATTATTAAACAATGTCCAAAATATTAAAATAATGAAAAATTAATAAACAGTATTGATTTATTTTACTGTTTAATTAATACAGTTTTTAAACACGATCGATGCAAAAAAAAAATCGCGTAACGTGGGGTTATTGCCATATTAGAAAATCAGACTCATTATTAATTTCCAATAGAAAAATATTAAAATAATGACGAATTCACAACGAGTATTGTGAAGTTAAGCTACTAATAATCTTTGCACACAGTCGATAAAGGATTTGGCGTGAAGCGGTGTCATATGAAAAATATCTGATCTATGTAATGCTTTAAAGTGCAATTTTAGAATTTTAAAATGTTACTTACCCGTCATAATGCTTCTATCCACCTTCCGGATCGATGTTGTTAATTTGGCCAAAATGCTTCTTCTGTTATGTTGTATGAATGACGCGAGCTAAAATAAATTAAAATGTCGGCTGATCTTGTCGGGAGAAACAGAGATAAGGAAAGGTCACGTGATGATATTAACCAATGATTTCTCAGACACCCCCTTGTGAGTAAAACAGTAATTAGAAAACACTCTGTAAAGGATCGAACTAGGAAGGAGAATTCCGATTCCATGATCTGTTTTCTGACGGACAGGAAGTGGGAACTGGTTTGCGGCGATAAAAGTGTTTTAAAGAGCGATTTTTCGTACTAAAAGATCGAAAGAGAGAATTTTTTCATTCGCTCCCTTTTGGAGTCCAAAAATCGCTCAATTGAATTTAGCGTGAAATAGGATGATTTTTTAAAGTATTTTCCCGTGTTTTATTCAAGAAGTGAAAGACTAAAAAAAATGTAACCAATTTTTTAAAAATCGGGCTTTGAAGGGTTAAAGATCCAGTTAAAATGAATGGATTTTCTCTAACTTGACAAACGTAATGCGCATGTCACCTAACTTATAACTGTGCCTTATAAGTGCACACACTGTACAGTGACGTCATACCCTTTATCCTCCAGCAAGATTCTGAATGGATTTCAAAATTAAATTGGCACTATGCATTTGACGTAGTAATAGATACACTGAAGATGAAGAATTCTTTTTAATTGATCAAAATAAATGTGATTAAAGAAAGTAAACAAAAGATTTTTAAAATTTTAGCGAAAGCTTGGAAATATTCATTCTATGCTGTTTTATCACCTATGAGCAGAGCTGCTATCTCTTAATTATATCATAAGCCACAAAAAATATTAATAAACACTTTGACCACATAATGTGGTTATAAAAATAAAATTTAACAATCAATTCGTTATTATTATTGCTATTATGAGGTAGTAATGTGGCAACATCTAAAGCTGAAAAGAAGGTTCGTAAGTTCTCGCCAAATTTTTCGATGAAACAAAAACCTAGATGTTGCAGTTTCTTATCTCAAACCTTAGAAAAGTGTCTTGATTTATTAATTAATCATTAATTTATGAAATTAATTTGATCTAATAAGCTAACTGAATTTCTTTTCTTAAATAAATCTGAATCCTAAAAATATTTTAATACACCATTACAGTAAAACTTCGATTAACAGTCGCCGTCCGGACGTGACGGATAACCGAATAGACGGTTAACAGAAATCTCTTAATACATATGTATAGTCACGTGATTTCTCTGCTGGTTTGAGACGAAAATGAAAGTAAAGTCCTTTAAAAGTGCATAATGCATACTTCTTATATTTAATTTCAAAAACGATCAATATGAACTTCAATACAGGAGTATTAATGTACAGAAATGTATTGTAATACTATAAAACTTCGAGATTGACGTTTTAATCGATGACGGATAATAGAGACTGACGGTTAAACGAGTGACAATTAATCGAAGTTTTACTGTACTAGAAAAACCAGTGGGAGTGGCCTCCCCTAAACTTTCTCGTATACTGCTCAAAAATTTGTCATTTCCCCTTCGTTTGCGTGGATAAAAAAAAAATCGAACCTACTGTAATCCAGAATGCAACGAATATCAGAAGGTTTTTCATTGCAGATTATAGTGATTGTAAAATATTTAAGTGAAGAATCATATTAAAAGAGATGCCTATGTATTAAAACTTAGCAATATTTATTTTCCATCACACTCCAGCAAGATCCGCTATTATACGAGCGAGCGAAAACAAAACAGAAGATAAAACATATCTATCACAAACTCCGTCTCAAGGACAAAGTGACGTAATCTTCCCGCTTGGTACCAGAGATTGCTAAGTACGCATGCGCATGGAGATCAGTTTTGAAACGAATGCTTAACAAGTATGCTATTATACAGACCGACAGACAGTCAACCCTTTGACGGATTTGGCCCAAAATTTATACGGACCAACATTCATGACGATAAAATTGTGTACCAAATTTTATCCGTCTAGCTATTCAAGTTTTTGAGTTATAGTGTTCGCAAGACTTCGGACATACAGACAGACAGACTTCCCGTTGACGGATTTTGTCCAAAATTTGATAGAAACCTACAAATTATGTTTAAAGACCACATACCAAATTTCATCCCCGTAGCTCTAATAGTTTTCGAGTTATCGTGTTCACAGACAGACAGACATAATTCCAAAATTGTGTTTTTCGGACTCAGGGAAGTTTAAAACGCGGAGATTCGTCAAAATCTCGAGTACGAATTTTTTGACGATTACAATACTTTCTCTTTGTACACTTCGTATACGAAAAAGTAAAAATCAGCCTTTTAAAAGTATTAATAGCCGTTGGTCATCAATGTAGAATTTCGTCACAGAAAAAAAAGCACAATCTGAAATATAAAAAAATGAAAGAAAATCATAACCTCGAATAAATATTTCGGAGCGAGACAAGACTGTCGAGGAATTATTCATTGAAAATAAAAACGCGATAAAATCTGATTTATGATTGTTGTTCATTCTTTCGGAAAGCTTTTGATCCTATAAATCATTTCGGCACAGCATTCTTAAAGAGTCGTATTTACGACTTCTAAAATGTTCCTCGCCGCTGGTCAGACGATGCAAATTTTCATTGAGTAACCAAGTTGGCTTTAATCTGACTTTTGAGAGAAAAGAAATATGCGTTTGTAAATAACAAGCACGCTTTTTAGTAGGTTTTATTTACTGTATAAAGAGTTCAAGCTTCTGACATAAATTTTAATTGCTCTTTGGATACAATGGTTAAAATGCGTTTTATTACAATGTGGCAACATGAGACTTCTTTCGAGAAAGATAAGAGTATGTCTACAAAAATAAATATGCTTGTGAAACAATGATTTCCTTGAGAATAGTTTCGGCTGAAAAGTTGGATTTTGAGAAATCGGTTTTTCCAACAATGCAAACCAAAATACGCCATCGAAAAATATGCGAGTTATTTTCTTGGAAGCAATTTTCCGTAACTTTGTATATATGGTCAAGGCCGAGCTTAAGCTCTATTTTTTTAGTGCGTTTGTTATTGCTTTTGGAATTTGTAAATATTTTTGTTCAAAATGTTTGGAAAACCAGGAAGAATGTTATTTTTTCATTGCTTTCTTGGAATTTTTTTTACTCACCAGAGATAAAATGAGTAAATGGGTAACAGACGTATTATTGGAAACTTCAGCGGAACATATTTAATCATTAAGTTTTGATTTGGTTTTGTTAGATTTCTATGGCACAAAAGTTCATTACATGGACTTACTTCATCATTTCATGATGTCCGTAGGTTAAATAGCCGAAAAAATTAAAAAGTTACTATTAATTCAAATACTTTCAAAATTTAATCAGCTTTCTCTTATGCTAAAGCAAACTTTTTAACGTTCATCTCATTTTTCCTTCAAAAGAGTAAAAGATTCTACTTGATATCTTCACATGTCCTTTTTCAACAAAAAATTTGCGTTTCCATTCATATTGTACATCTGGCAAGAGGGCAAAGTGCAGAAGAAATTAAAATAGGAATAACAAGGCTATTCATCTAGACATTATGAACCTCAAGACATTTTTAAGAAAGTGAGGAAGCATTACCTTGATTGGCATTCATGTTCTTATTTGGTATTTTAAACGCCATTCTTTGAACTTAGATGAAAGTTCTGCGGAGCATCATCGTAATTATGACGTCATTTTGGACTTCGAAAAAACTGCAAAAACCAACTTTCATTGCCCATGGAAGATTTCACTGCTTTTCTCACATCGTGTCATGATTAAAGCTAGATGAAATTTAGGCATCAATAGAAATGCTTCATTCTAGCATTACTCAACGGATATTTGAGTAAAAAACTGAAGCAATTGCTACTCCGTTTAAAAACACAAAGTCAAGGTAAAAAATGTATTCTTATGGAGGAAAGGGGTCTTTAGGGTTGTTTTGTCTTGTACAAGATGAATAAATTGATTATTTTCCCTTTTTCTCGGAAAAAGACAATTGAAAAATGAGCTATCATCATTTTTAACTTTATGATTAACATTATTTTTCAGACCGGCAGCCAGAAGGCATATGTAGCTCGCCCATAGCAACGCATGACGAACGTTATGAATAACTTAATATTATTTATTATTGTTGGCATCAACATTTCAAATAAATGTTACTACACGGTAACTGATTGGTGAACGAATGCAATCCATTCAAAGACGATGTTCGTTACCCGACCATCAATTTACCATAGATATTTTTGGGAATTTGACTAATCCTCTGACTGCGTATCCCGCGATTTCCGCTGGTAGGAAGTAACTCTATTTTCTGCTGCATCCTGCGATTTTCACAGGCCAAAGTGTTTACTAAGTACTTTTATAGCGTTGGTTCCTATTATACTAATAAAGCTTTGCGTAGAAATAACAACGCGCTTGTCTCAACGGTATTTGTACCCATTTGCGAACGTTGCATCTAGCAATCGCAATAGCATTTTAAAAATTTATACAGTAAGAGGATAAATTCGTTCTGGACACGCAAAAAATAGATAAAAAATTATTTAGTTCGTAACTACGTTTATTTATATCCAGGGTGATTTTGATCTATTCTGCCAAACGAAAGAGGGTGATAGAAGAGCCCATGGGGATCATAAAACATTATAGCAACCCTGTCCCATCTCTAACCGTTTGCAAGTTATGGCAGACACAATGATTTTGCTCAAAATCGTGAAACAATCCACATTCAAAAAGTTTTGGACAGATCCACACGCAAAGTAAGGACATATTCTGAAAGAGCAGTTAAAATCCTTTAAGATGACACCGTTTTTATCAAAATACATGGATTTAAAGATGAGTTATAAGCGCCGAAGCGATGGCGAAATTCAAAATCGAATTGTTGCCAAAATTTTTAATATTGAATACCGCAAACACTGTACAAGCTACAATTGGTCAAAATTACCAAAAACTTGCCCATTCCATCAGCTTTCGAATGAGCCCACCATAAACCATATCAGTGTTTTATTTCAGGAGAAATTCAGCCTTTCGTTGGCAATACATCACTGAAATCGGTGTTCGTCGAAATAGCCATTCGCAAAAAGTCGCCATGAAACGATGGTGGATAAATGAAATGTATGCAAATCCATCACTATGAACTCTTTCAGATATACAGATGTGTTCCAACCTATTTTCATATAAGAAAGAGTTCATAGTGGCGGATCTGTTGGATCTATATATTTAAGATAATATGGTGAAACCCTCAGACAGTTCGCCAGCTCCAACAACTCGACGTATTTCGATAATTTTTATTTCTTATAAAAGCTTATGACGTCTAGATATGTCATCAAAGGTCTTCTGTCTCCCTCCCCCATTTTCGAACTAAGTTGAAAAACATTTCTCCACCATACATTCTCCATGTGTTTAATATGGTAAAACTTTCAAACAGTTCGCCAGCCCCAACCACTCGACGGATTTCGACAATTCTTTTTTCATTTGAAAGGTTATGACATCCAGATATGTCATCAAGGGTCAGATCCCCCCACCACCACCACCACCACCCATTTTCGAACGAAATCGAAAAAACAGATGGAGAATTCTGGAGGAGAAATGTTTTCGATTTCGTTCCAACATGGGGAATGGTGGGGGAAGGCGACCTTGAAGACATATCTAGACATCATAACCTTTCAAATGAAAGAAATTGTCGAAATCGGTTGAGTAGTTGAGGCTGGAGGACTCGGTGAAGGTTTCTACCAAATTATTAAACCTTGTAGAAATCCCCCAACCACCTGACGGATTTCGACATTTTTTTTTCATTTGAAAGGCTATGATGTCTAGATATGTCATCAAGGGTCGCCTGCCCCCCCCCATCCCATTTTCGAACGAAATCGAAAAAACATATAGAGAATGTATGATGGCGAAGTGTTTTTTAAAAATTTCGATCCAAAATGGGTGGTGGGGGCAGGCGACCCTTGATGGCATATCTAGACATCATAGCCTTTCAAATGAAACAAAAATTGTCGAAATCCGTCGGTTGGTTGCGGCTGGCAGACTCGGTGAAGGTTTTATTACCAAATTATTTTAAATATATAGAATGTTTTGCCAGTTTATTTTTTAGCGGCAATGACATTAAATGGAGATAAGTTTTTTTAAAAAAAAGCGACAATGAAATTATAAAGTTTACTGCAGTGGAAATTTTTGTCTGAAGTAATGTGTACTTTATTCACATGCCAATTTTATTACATTTGATATATATATTTCTCTTTTTTTAAGTACGGGATGATGGAAATCCAGTGCCACACGACCGGACTGACGGCTCAGTTGAATTTCAAACCAGCAGGCTGGTTTGGACGAGATCTCCATAACATAGAAGGCTTTATCACCGACAAGCAGTAAGTCTAAATGCTTCCACGTATTAACTTCATTCGTTTTCTTTAGCAGGAGAACAAGCACACAGTCAAGAAGTCAAAACTGTTCTGCTCCCATGATATCGATAGATTTCTATAAAGATACCTGGGAGATATTTCTATAGAATAAATGTTGTAAAGGAAAAGCACAATAGAATATTTTCGCCCCCGAGCTGAAAAGTTTTCTATGTCCAATTCTGCAACATTCAATTCAAAGAAGACTTTATGTATGTACCTGTTCTTTTTGTAGATAGTCCGTATCCTATAGTCCTATGGAGAATAAATTTTTGAGCGTCAGCCTCAACCTGAAAAGCGAGCATATCCGGTCCATTTCTTTTTTTATGTTAATGTTTTTGAAAGAGATATGAAAATGAAAATAAACAAAAAAAGCAACTGTAATAATCTTTGATTCTCAAACGGAAGCTTTTGGAAAGTGCAATGTTCAAAGGATCATCTTGTAGTTTTTAACAATTTTGGAACAGAGTTTTATTTAAATATAAGCCGGCAATTCATCTGTATTCCATTCCATTCCATTTGTCCCAAAGACTGTTTTTTTTCACCCATTCAAGTCGAAAAATCAGGCACGTCATTCACTTGAGGATCCAAAGTGCGCTACCACGAGCGAAGGTAGGGAGCGAAGATCGCGCCCCCCCCCCCCACCGCCGTTCTTCGATACCCCCTATTTCTCCCCCTCACTCGATGGATTTCCGATTTTCTAGCCTCGTCGCGAAGTCTTAACCTAGGCAGACCCTTTGATCTTGCCGCTACCCTCGCTAGAGGCTCGAAATTGGAATCGGCGAGTGAAGTGTTGGATTTTGAGTTCGTTGGAATTCCATTGATTTGAATCATTTGTTCCAAATTTCATAGGTTTTCGACCTTGACGATTGCTTTTTCCTTCCCGTGTTCCAAAAATAGATGTGAACGGCCCGCTTAAATGTTTCGACTCTTGCCACTTATTCGCAATTCTGAATATTACACGTTCGGCACGTGGGCCTGTTGCACAATAAATTTTTCATTGTTCATCACATGCTTTCATACTGTTGTGATGTGGAAGTTTGGCAAGTGAAGAGTCTACCCAGATGTCGTGTTCATCATCTGATCTCGGTTCTAAAGTTCCAGGTTCGTCATCAATAACACTCATATAGCTTTAATAGTGAAGTGTTAATACTACAAAAAGAAAGCCCCTACTAATAGTTTCCTTCCAATCAAGTGGAAGGAAATTGATAGTTGGTTTTAAATTGTTTACTTCATCAATGTATTTTCTCTGAAAATTCTTTACTAAATCCAAGAAAAATTCTTTTTCTGAGCATTTTCAAATCGGCCATTTCGCCAATAGAAATTAACATGTTTCTGTACGTACTTTTTATATAGTAGTCAACGGATTTTTATTAATTTTTATATTACATAAACTGCATCGTATGATTGAATAATTTATGAATTACTTTGTCACTTTAAGCAGACGGTTCTTTTGTGCTATGCAGAAAGAAGAAACTGTGCTTTATCTACGGAAAGTGGACAGATTATCTGAAAGTGTGTTCTATGGAAGATTACGAAGAATACATGAAAACCCATGCTGATTCTTTGAACAAACACAAACACAACACCTCCATGTCAGGTAAGTCAAATGCTTCTTCGTAAAAAGCTAAGTATTATTTTATGATTTATTTAAACCAGCAATACGTGAACGGCGTTGCCGGTGGAATCAGGACTTCAACAAAATGGGGGGAAAATGCCCACAATGCCACGAAAAGTTTTGAAAACAAAATCAAAACAAAAGATAAACATTATTGATTTCCCCGCTTATTTTCTTTCCGATAATGACATTTATCAAAATAGAAATGTATATATTATTGAGTTTGCCCGCTTCTTTTTCCTCTCGACAATGACGCGAATGTAATGACGTCATCTGCCGGAAGAAATCGGATTGTAGAAATACATGCTGGGAATGAAAGTATATGATGTCACCTGCCGCGAGGAAGGCCATGCATCAGCCAATGAAATTGCAACAATACATTCTGGGATCGTCCGGAGAAACTCTCGCTAACAAAAAAACTGTTTGAACTGATCAGGGAAAAATTAATTTAAAAAAAAACGAAAAAAAGATATTTTAACCATTCTTATTTTAAACCCGACAGAAACGTTCAAGTTATAAGCTACAAAAAATGAAAATCATAGAGATGTCAGAACGTCAGATGCGAGAATTTGAAGAAATTCTTATTAAAAATTACCATAAAAGTGACTATTTTTCAAAAATTTCTCAAAATTCAGTAAATTACGTTAGACGTACGAAACAAATTTCATTAGAACGGAAATCTATTGTTCAATTATTCGAAGCCATGCTATTGAGAAAAGAGTGCGAAAAATCACCCAAAACAACACAAAACATTTAATAAAAAATTGTCTAGATTAAATTTTAAAATTCCGGCTTCGAGGTGCATTCAGTCACCATTATGATTACCTCTATGCCAAATTTCATGGCTGTAAGTGCGGTAGATTTGTCTGGACATCTGAGACACATACACACACACAAACATTGCCTTTTATTAGTATAGTTACAAACTGACTAATTTGATGAGCAAAAGAGTGGATATTATTTCAATAAATTTGAATTACTAAAATATCCATGATGAAGAAACCAGACCAATCCACAGCAAATATGCGGGCAATTTACAGATAGTCCGCTAAGACAAGACAAATCAAGGCGATAAGGCAGAGGCTTTTAGACTCGCCGGCTCTTACAGTTTCCAACAGCATCAAGAAAATATCTAACAATTTAAATACAATAAATTAGAATTTATATATTATGAAATATAAGAATATAGCAGAATTCAGAAAAATGTAACAAGTCTAAAAAATATAAAGCACATGCAACATATAACTAATAGTAAGTTTTAAGAATAAAAAATAAATAAATAGAAATAATAATAGTATAAGATATAGATAATAAAATTATGAATAAATATAATATGAATATACACAGTGGGGCGGCTCGTGCTAAATCACCGTGGGGGTGCTGTAACGTACATTTCTACACTTCATACTAATGATTAGGACTGGGCGATGTTAAAGTTTTAGCATCGCGATGTATCGCCACTCTAACATCGCGATATTTCGATACATCGCGATGTTTCGATACATCAATGTTTCGCACTTACTATATTGGCTAATTTTGCATTCTTACACTTTTGAGTGGATGATTAAGGCATTTATATGCTTAAAATAAATTCAATCCTTAGTTACCTAACAAATAAAGTGTCAAAAAATACTATAAATTTGTCTAGTTATCAACAATAAATCGTATATTAAAAGCAATTAATGCGATCTTCTCTTCAACCAAACAAACGATGAATGGCAAGACTGATAATTATACCCTTGTACTTAAAACAACATCAGAGAATTTACACGATTAGAAGAAAGCACGAGGCCACACGAAGTAAAGCACGTTTCGATGACTGAGAGATTCTACAACAGACAAAACACTTCGCTTCCTCAATTCTCGAGATGAGTTATTTTCATTCGCGGTCACATCGGGATTCATCGTGTCAGCACAACGATCCGCACTTCGCAACGTATGTCTCTGCTTGATGAGTCACGATGGAAGAAACATGGGGAAAGATACGCCACGGTAATCACCGATGATCGGGGAAATGCCGCGCGCTTGCGGTCATCGATGCGCGATCGGGAACAATTGCTCTTCGCGGCGCGTGTGGACATCGATGTCTACGATACATCGGGAAACATCGTACACATCGCGGGTAAATCGGATTTTCCGATGCTTCGAAAAACACGACAATATAGACATCGGAACGGCGATGACTGCGTAACATCGATATTTTCCGATGCATCGAAAATCGGCACAGTCCTACTAATGATCATAAGTTAAATAAGGATATTTTTAGTTAATTTTAAACAGTTTAATATTTAGTTCATAAAAAAATTATTATTAGATTTTTTACTTCAAATTATTTTTATAAAGAAATTTTAATTTAGTAATTACTAATTTTTTTAACTAACACAATAATTAAGAATTTCTTAAATGAGTTTTCACTGTTATTTTTGCTAAGTGTCTTATTCTCGTTTATAAGGATTGAAAGAATCGACTAAACGTGAAACAAATTCATTGAAAGCTGTTAGTTGAAATGAATATATATGGGTACTAAAATCTACTTGAAATGAAATGGCTCTTCTGGTTTTATTTCGAGCGAAATGAACACTAACGTTTCCCACAGCATTGGTATGACCATCAAATGACATGAAAACGCTAACAGACAGACAAACAAACAGGATTTCTTTGGAGGGTTTCGCCCAAAATTTACTGAGTTCACAAATTTGGTGTTGAGATTTCACCCCACATTTCATTCCTCTAGCTGTTTCGGTTTCAAAATTATAATGTTCATATGCAACGGTAAAAAACCATTCAAATTTACCTACAATAATTTTTAAACTACTTTTTTAAAATTTATCTTTACATATTACTTTATTTTAATTTATTATTCATTTTGAAAGTTATTTATTTTCAAATTTTGTCTGGTGAAACATTCTTCCGCAGTGAAAAAGATGTTTCAAACGATTCCCTATCTCGCGGGATAGGGAATCGTTATTCTCTATCTCGCCGGTGCTACTCCGAATGCAGTTCTCAGCTAGGTTAAATGCCCATTGGAAAAAAAGTAAGACGGGGATTGCAAAGTAACTGCGCATGCTCAAGAAGTCGGAACTGGAACAAAGGGAATTTCCAGTTCTCGAAGAGGGAAAAGCTTTCTGATAAGAGAACAAATAGGGAAAATTCTCTGAAGTAACCTTTGTTTTATCCAGCGTTTCGGAGCAGCTGAAAGCGTCGAAAGTTAATTTTATTGATAGATTTGGATAATACAAGCAAAACTAAAAAAAAAAAACAAGTAATTTCATTCATGCACTGAAAAAAGTTGGGGGTGCTGCAGTCCCGCAGTCCCTATACACGAGCCGCCCCTGGATATACAATAAAGGTTGATAAGAAATAAGATAATAATAATATAAATAAAAGATAATTAGAAATAATGTTAATTAATAATAATAATAAGGTGTAACATTTATAAGATTCAGATGTCACATATTTAAAAATGTAATAAATAATAATAATTTAATAATTAATCATATATATCGTGCAAATCAAAATAATGCATCTAAATGAATTTTATCCGAGTTACTAATGTAAATTTTTCAGATGGAGGTCTTGCAGACGAGTCCAATCACGATACTCCTACAAAAAAGTTCTCCAGTAAACTAAACGTTTTGACCAGATCTTTCACTGGAGGAGGCAGGTCCACCTCTCCCGAGCCGCCGGTTTCACCACATGTGAGTTACATTCTACATCAAACTTTTTAAAAAATTGAGCAGTAATGCTGGTAAATTTTCTGATAAAACGCAGAATTTAGCATTGTCATGATAATGAGGAAAATTTCTCAGTAAAGTATCTAAGTAAAGTAGCATTTGTATCAGTAGTTGCTAGTGGTCTGTGGAGTTACAATAGCCTCCAGAATTAAAAGTACAACTATTTGTTTGGTTTAACTCGCAAACAATTATAAATACAAGCATGAGATTTGTTTAACTGATTGTTATCCGATTATTTAAAGCATTTTAGTTTATTTTTTGGTCGTGCATAATTTCCTAACTTAACCGCCGTATCCGGCTAGCTCACAGGAAGTGAAATGTACGGTTAAAATAAAGATGGGTCATAGTTGAATTAAATTAAATTTATTGTTCTCACATCTTCAACATGGAAATTATTCTGGATTAACTAAGATTACATTACATTATACAACTCGCTAAGCATGTCGAGATTTGTCAGTCCCCGTGAGAAGGAAAAAACGACCATCCTCGCACGAACAGTCAAGCCACAACCGTCCTTCTGATTGCGAAAAGTCCTTGCAGCGCCATCCATCGGCAGGAGGGCGAGACAAAATGTGTTTGCCACACTAACTAATAATTACAGTTACTCGTAGAATTCCATTTTAACCTTCAGTCGGGCGCAATACAAATGCTAACACGTTCGGGCACAACTCATCCGTGAGATTAAAAGTTAAATTTTCGCTAAGGCTTAAGGAAAAGCTTATCAAACTGAACTATTCGGACATACAAAGCTATATTTGCGTTTTTAAACAACTTTTATATATTTTCTAGCAATTTCAAATAACAAAATTTCAAGGAATTCGGGAGGGTTGACGTTTGTATTCCCATAAGGTTCCTTAGCAATGACAACTCTTGCCGTTGAGATCCTGAAATAATTCGACATTTTTGAAACAATATATTGGAAGTAACAGTCAATACCATTGAATTAGGGTCCAGGACACAGGTATAGGATCTTTTGCAGTTATATAAAAATAAATATTTAGAAAAATGTGGGAAATCAAAAATACAAATGTAATCGAGTGCAACTCATCTACCAGATTAACGTCCCGTCACGTACATCAAATTTGTACTGGAGAAAAAACCCACGACATCCTAGTGTGAGTGGTAGGGAGAAAGGAAGCTATTAGAGGTCCCACACTTTTCTCGGGGAAACTCTGACTTAGGAACAAAAAAAAATGGACTGAAGGTTAAGGAAAACTGCATTAGTGATCCATTTTGTAGGATATAACTGATATAGTACACCGAGAAAACCGATCGTCATTCCTTGGTTAACGACATGTTTAACATCTGAAAGTTGTTTGGAGACCATCTTCTTCCATTCTCGCAAGCAGGACCAGATGCTGTAACGAACTATTCAGCGGACCACCACCTTCCATTCTCGCAAGCAGGACCAGGGGCTCTATCACGATTCTACCGGCAATTATTCGCACCGAATAGTTCTCGCTCGCGAGCACTCAAATACAGCGAGAAAATAGTCGTAACCTTCAATTTGATCTACCACCAACGCCGAGTGAAACCAAAGTGAGTAATTTCTCACCGTTTCCGCGAGTACGAGAAGTGGAAACGATCGACCAATCAAAAGAGAGCACTCTTTCCGATTTCGAAGCATAAACAAACAAATTGACTGTCGAGTCGGCCTGTGAAGTATATTGTTTTAATGAAAAATACTTACTTTTGTTCAAATGGTTGTAGTCATGCAGTTTTTACAGCATAATCAAACATATCATTTGTTAGATAAGTGGTTAATAAGTGAAGGCTTTGTGCACTGTTCACAGACAAATCTTTGATATTTCTCGAATATAAATTTTTCTTCCTACTGAATCGTGTTTTTACACTTTATGTCATTGTTTTATCTGTTTATTTCTCGAATATGATATGCATAGAATGAATTGACTCTTTCTATGAATGTGCTTTGTTATGCAATAAAATATGTTTTGGTTTTTTAATGTTTATTTTCAATACTTACATCTATAATCACTGTATCATTTTGCATCTAATAAAGACAAATACACTCCAGAGAGTACTTTACGTATAAAACAGCAAAATAACATTTTTTAATATGGTTTACAGTTGTTTTTCACGAAATCATAGGTGAATAAATACTCTTATCAATGAAATATGATGTAATCAATGGGTTTAAGCAAGGAACCCTTCTTGCATCTTCTTGCGCAAGAGCTAACATCAAAACTAGAGCCATCATTTAAAGTATCGCGAAACAAACAACACAACCTTCTCACTAGCGAAAAGTGCTTCTCGCTTGCCTTTAGCGCGGTGAGAAAAAACGGTTGAAACTCGCTAGGGATTTTGGTACCCAAACGATTTCGATAGCTTCGTGTTAACGGATTTAGATGACTTCGCGAAATGTGACGTCACGAGTGGGAGAACGGGTCATTTTCTCGCAATAGAATGGTTGTCGGTAGAATCGTGATAGAGCCCCAGATGCTGTAGCGAACTATTCAGCGGTTTATACAATTTAAAATTTTACTGTCTAATTCATTAAGTTGTCTTTAAATATGTTAGCAATAGGAAATAAAATAGTACTACTTTGAATGCAATAATAACAAAATTCTTCCTAACTGCAATCGTTTAAACTAACCGCGCTTTTATGCTTTGTTATTATTGAAATGATCGTATATTTTGCAAATGCTGGTTTTCAGAATGAAAACAAAATTGGTGACATTAATATCTTCCTCCAGAATTATACATTTTTCTTTCTAATACTAAAGGCTGTATAAGATGCACACAGGGTTGATACATTCTGATATAAATAAGGAAGAATAACACAGAAAGCTATCTGATGTGTAAAGTTTCGTTAAAAATTTTCGAATAAATGTTATTTAAATTAACGGTATTTTTGTTTAATTTATTGAATGCTCCATTGGGTTATTTGATTTCCCAATTTATATCTACGTTTGAAACCACGGAATTTTTTTCCTACATAGATTTGATCAGCGCTTTTTTTCTACCAAATATGTTTTAAAAATCTTACTAAAGACAAAAAAAGCAATTTTTATGGTCTTGGAATTTCGTTGCAGTATTTCATATCAAAATGATCAAAAATTTAAAATTCATCCAGGCTTTTAGAGCACAGATAAGTAGCATACTGAGTTACATAAAACGGCTACCAAAGGCAAGTATTTCTATGCAATATGAGCAGTGGCGAATCCAGGGGGAGGCTATGGGGCTGAAGCCTACCTCAGAGCTAAACTAAAATTCTCGATTTTTTTTCAAATCACTACAGCAGTTTGTTCTTAATCTCCTTTTTAAAAAATTTTCAAAAACGTGGCAGCATTGCTTTTTGGCTTGACAGGCTGAAACATTTTCCCGCTTTTGTAGTTGTTCCACTCATAATTGTAGCGTTAACGAGATTGAAAAAAATGTTTCTCTAATTATTTCATTCTGTTATTGTTAAATTATCGAATATATTTTAGTATCCTGCGTCATTTTTATTGCCGGGTGAGAAAATTAAAGTGATTTGACTTACATAAGCCATGAGGTCACGAAGATACAAAGTTTTTATGACATCCCCCTCCAGACTAAAATGCTGTATTCGCTACTGAATATAAGAAATTATAAAATAACACAAAATACTAATCGATTTTATTAGAAACAGCCAAGCTTGAATTGAATTCACTGGCCGAAACTTTAATTGATAAAGTGACTAATAAATTCTTCTCCTCCATAATTTATTATTTATTCATTCATTGTTGAGTTTGCTATTATTCTTAACTAAATGATTGGTTCAATTTTTCAAGGATCCGCCAGTGGACGACAACGGTGATATTCCCAAAAGTGATAACAGTACGTCCCTCGACATCCCCAACTCAACCATCCTGTGGCAAGCCCAACAGAGGCCTGATGATTCCCTTAAAGTAAGCTGGCATTATGTTGACTCTTTCTCTCAATGTCGGAATCTATGGAATTCTATAGTCGGTTTAAATAACTTTAACAATAATATCTATGTTTCGTATGATTAATTGTTAAATGCTCTTCAGCGTTCGAGCGAACCCTACTTTTAATGAACTATCTGTTAAAAAGGGTTTTTGAGGCACGCTGGTTTTGAACCTGGGACCTTTGGGTCCCGAGTCACGTATCTTATCCACTAGACAAAAGGAACTCCAATGGTCCGGCGCTAGATACTGACTTATATGCATCACAATAAGGATGGCGCAGCACGGTGCACCACAGGAGCAACCCCCAGATTCTTTGATATTATCTGAATATCAAGGAAGCGATAATTGCACTTCCGTGTGCTGCTGCGTGCATATGCGCAGATTGTTGCGCGATTGTTTGTGAGCAGGCACGTGCAGGATTTGTGCTATGAAATGCGTCATAGACTTTGTGCTATGAAATATGTCAAAGACTTTGAATTGGGAGCGCTGCGTTGCTGTAGGAGTTGTAGTGCTGCCATCTGGTGAACGTAGCGGAAGATGGAATTGATGTGATTTTTGGTGCTGCCATCTAGTAGTGGGACTGAAAGTAAGTGTTGCGTGTACTTCGTCCGGTAGTCACCACTTTGGCAGTACTTAGATTTGAGCGTAAGACCATTGGGTCCCGAGTCGAGCATCTTAACCACTAGACAAAAGGAATTCCCATGGTCCAGAGGTAGATAATGACTTATATACATCAGAATAGGATGGCAAAGCACGGTGCATAACAAGGGCTTCTTTAGACATCTTGGTTAATGCATAGTTTTGCAGCAATTCTTAACTTTTTAATATTTTGGACCCAACTTTAAATAACAATTTTAATCCAATTAATTTTGTAATCTTAACTAATTATTATTTAAAACCTTTTGTTTCACTTGTATGCGGTTACTGTACTTCATGGTGACCCTTTATATTTGCCTAAGCACAATGAATATTTTCTAATTTTAATGATTCAAATTCAATGACTGAATTTATCAAATTTTCTGCTTTTATATTCATGTCTTCGTACCCCTCCCCCTTTTCCCGTCTTTTGTTGCCCGGCAATAATGTTATTTTATACACACACAGTCACTTTCTATTTTAAACATAATTAGCCATCTTTTACGTATCTTTGTTGTTAGTTATTTGAGCAAAGAAGATCTTTCCTCAGAAGCTGCTGTCCGAAAGCTATTGTTTTGTATGAGGCCGACCTTCAGCCTTTGTCCATGAGAATTAGAACTAATTCTGCTAAATATATTGCCAAACTACAGAGTCTCGGATCTTTTAACAGAACTTCGAAATTTATTTTACAGTGAACAAGCAACCAGAGACTGAAAAAGGACAGCCCTGTTGGGGTTATGTGGAAACGAGGTCTCTTGGATTTTAACATTGAACCATGTATCCCTTTTAGCTGCTTGACGCCAAATACCTCTTTGGATAGAGTTAGTTTTAATGACCAATTATTGTCTAGTGCCCCTAAGCACACTCAGCACCCAGAGATGATGAGGCAATTGTCATTGGAACTAATCAACAACATCCCTTCTCAGGCCCTGGTACTCTATACTGATGGGACTAAATCGGACTCAGGTAGGACTGGCAGCGGCGTTTATGCTAAGGCAGAGGACGGTTTGGTTTTTCGCTGCAGATTTCGCAACCCAGATAACTGTTCGGTTTTCCGATCGGAACTTCTTGCCATCCGAGAAGCCTTAAATTTTGCCCTACATTTTGAAAATAGCGACATCTATGTTTTGACGGACAGCAAAAGTTCAATTCAATACTTAAAAAATTGGCCGGAAATTCGAGAAAAAACCGGTCAAGAGGTTGTTTCCAAAATTGCTACACTTTCGCAGAAAAGTAGAGTTCGCTTCCAATGAATTCCATCCCATGTTGGAGTATTTGGCAATGAGGAGGCAGACGTGCTTGCGAAAGAGGGCAGTGCTCTTCCTTCTGCATCCTCTAGCGAACTCTTCACGTCCGAAATATATTCTATTCACAAAGGCTATAGCAAATTCTGCTTGGAGAAATCCTCCCACACATGATTGGTATGCCGGGAACCGTCCTGGTCTGTCTCTACAATCCGTAGGCACAAGATCCGCTCAGACTGCATTGGCCAGGTTGCGTAGTGGACACATTAAAAGCTTAAAATTCATCGATAAGGAAAAGACTTTTTCTTCTTGCCCTTGTTCCTGTCCTGCTTCTCCTGCCCATATTATTGACTGCATTGGCGCCTCTACGAGGCAGCTGTGGAGTGGGGAGGGCAAAGGACTTGTGGAGTTGTTAGAGCGACATGATGTCATGGACCTGGTCTAATCTTGGGCCAGGGGGACATGAAACAACAACAACAACAGATCTTTCCTCGTTGCATTGATTATTATTAAATGCTTAAAATATAGTAAAAAAGAATTGGTGTAAATGTAAGCAACGGTGTAATATCGAACGTGAGAGTACAAATTTAAATATTTGGGATGAAATGAAAGGCTGAATTCAACTTCCCAAACCATTTTTTAATCATTCTTTCAACTGTTATTTATTTTTAAAGAATGGAAATTTTCTTTTGTTGAAAATGAAACCTCAATGTCCTCTCTTTTAGATAGTTTTTTTCTTCAAATGGTCGCCTGATAATGGTCTACTAATTATTGAATCTTTCTTTCAAAGAAATCAGGGGGAGGAGTGCATGTCATTAAAGTGTTTAAACATATTATCTCATTTTCATGAAGTGATATCGAGTATGTTACAATGTTTTTTCTTATTTCAATGTTTAGTATTACAACTTCACGAGTTTTGCATTGGCTCTGAATGAACTGCAAGACTGGATGAAAACACTCCCAAAAACAGATAGCAGATTGAGGCCGGACATCCGGATGCTGGAACAAGGAGATACAGGTACTTTTTATATGTTAGTGCATTAGTGGTTCTGTGTTGTGGCGAACATATTCGCTTAGTTTTCCTAAGCTGTATTTCAGACTATTTAGTGAAATCTTTGTAATGCTCAACTTTGCCTGAACGCAATCTTTTAATTTGCTAGGTGAATAATATTCGTTAATTATGATAAAATCAGAGAAAATGGCCCAATATGAATCCAATTCCGTTGCGTAATTAGCATCACATACTTCAAAGGTGATCTAAATTCATTTTTAACCCCTAAAAATTTCATTCAGGTGATTTTTAAATTTCTCTGAATGTTTAAAGCATCCAGGTCGGATAAATGCCCCAGTGTCTTGTGAACTATGCCAAAAATAAAGATAAGATTAATTGCGTAATTAGCGTCGCATACTTCAAAGGTGATCTAAGTTCATTTTTGACCCCCAAAAATTTCATTCAGGAGATTTTTAAATTTCGCTGAATGTTTAAAGCATCCAGGTCGGATAAATGTCCCAGTGTCTTCTGAACTATGCCGAAAATAAAGATAAGATTAATTGCGTAATTAGCGTCGCATACTTCAAAGGTGATCTAAGTTCATTTTTAACCCCTATAAATTTCATTCAGGTGATTTTTAAATTTCTCTGAATGTTTAAAGCATCCAGGTCGGATAAATGTCCCAGTGTCTTCTGAACTATGCCGAAAATAAAGATAAGATTAATTGCGCAATTAGCGTCACATACTTCAAAGGTGATCTAAGTTCATTTTTAACCCCTATAAATTTCATTCAGGTGATTTTTAAATTTCTCTGAATGTTTAAAGCATCCAGGTCGGATAAATGCCCCAGTGTCTTGTGAACTATGCCGAAAATAAAGATAAGATTAACTAAATTCAAATTTAGAGACATTTTATTTATGTCACTTAACTATCATATTGGTAGTCCTGCATCTTTTTAAAAGCATTTTTCGAAACAAAATTCAATAAACTAGTCAATTTCAAATATAAAGTAAAACATGTTTAAAGTACCTTTATAACCATTTTATTGTGAACTCTTGTATTCTTTTGTATCATATTTCGCAATGCTGACTTGAAGAAAGAATACTTTGAAAGTGAAACACAATTCAAATGCTGGGGAATAAGTTTTTTCCCTTCCTGTTTAGAAGGAGCAGCTACAGAGAAAAATCGCTTAGAAGAAAAGCAGAGAGATGCAAGAAAACAGAGGAAAAAGAAAAAGGAGATCTGGAAACCGATGTAAGAGTTTTATTTTTGAGATGTTTTATAGTTCATCTACTTGTAAGGAAATATTTTATATTTCCCTTAAAATCTTTTGAATATCCACCTATATGCAGCGAAACTAACTTGTGCATGGCAAGGTGACGTTTAAAGTACCACGATGACATAAAGCTATAAATAGATAGAAATGAAGCTGACCACTTAGATTATTATCAATGTTTTATAATTATTAGCACAGCCTAAGTAAATAGATAAAAGTACAAGGTGTCTGAGAAACATCTTTATTCATAGAAAAGGAGATACAGAGATCTCATTCCCATAAACACTAATGGCAACTTTTTTAACATTGCACTTCACATAGACAGTGCGCCACCAATGTGCGACAGTGGGAACTAATCAGACTACGTCATTGTGACGCGAGAGTTTCCCTATCGTCATGACAACGATGTAATTAGTTATTTCAATTCCCTATTATCTTTATTATTCTAAATATTATTAACAAAAATACGAAAAGGAGAAATGAAATGCAATTTGCGGCAAAAGAATGAAGAAATCTTACATTTTTTTGCAGTACTTTCACATTAGTTTTACATGAGGTCCTTTAATAGCACGAACAATATACAGTCTGTCTGTCCGTCAGTAGTCTGTAATCGATTTTCCGCGAAGTGTTTTTTAACATTACCTGTGTCTTTAAACTTCTGAAGTTATGCATAAATTGAGGGCACATTCGGTGGGCTTCTATGGCATATCAGGCGAAACTTTTATTTTACGGTTTTCGTTGACTTTGTTTCCGCTAACCCCAATACACACAGCGCTTTCTCCTCAGCGGTCGCCATTTCCTTTTATTATTTCAGCTGTCAAGTAATTAGCGTCATCTACCTCAGACTATTGATACTAGGAAAAAAAGACTGTTAGATTTCTTCATTCTTTTGCTGCAAACTGTATTTCATTTCACCTTTTCGTATTTTTATTATTAATATTTAGAATAATAAAGATCTTTCTCGGACACATTTTATAAATAAGCAAATAAGAGGCAAAATTACAAATTTGAAATAAGCAGCACTATTACTAGCATCGGTTGGGATTTGGAAACCGATTTTAGAGCAATTAACAATGTACCAATAATTTTAGCTACTGTCCTACAGCCACGAGAAAAACCCTGAACAGGGTTGCCTCAAGTAGACGAGTCTAAGAATGGAGGGAAACGGGTATAAAATCAAACACAACTTTGGCAAACTAAGCGCACTTTATTTGGCGAGGAATTCGTTTTCGACCGAAGTACAAAGCGAAATGAGACTTCCACCGGTTCCATCTGCACCAAATGAAATAAAGCCGTTACTCTACCCTCAAAATGCAGTGGAATATCCCGTTTCCATAACGACAGCCACAGGCATGTCTGATGTCCGGGGTTTTTCTCGTGGCGGTAGGACAGTAGTTGCCTTTGAAGTTGCTTTCAAAATATAGGCAGTGCGTCCCACAAAATTGTAAGAATATAAAATAACTCAAGGTAACAAAGCTATATCGAAAACTTCTTTTCTTTTATCTCGAAATAAGTTGGCACCCAGATGCGAAGCAATTCTTTGGTCGTTAAGCGTAATAAAGATTGGCTATACAGTGGAGAAAATAAACTGAAGACAAATACTAATTTTAAAGAATAATGCTTAAAACTTTTAGGAGATAGCATTTAAGCGCGATTTCAGTTTATTTACAAATGTTTATGAAATTGCGCAGAAATATGTTCGTGTCTTTTTTTTCCTTTAGATGGGGGAGGGAGGGGGGCAAATTTTTCACTTGGATATTTTTCTATGGGCTGAAAAAAAAAGAACTTTCTTTGATACTCCTGTTTTCACAAAATAATTTGCTAACTTGGATATAATATGCAATATAAAGGAACTGTTTTCTGAAAGTTCTAAAATTATATCTAGTACAGGTCATTTTATAATACTTATGACCAATCTCATTTCAGGTGGTTTTACCAAAGCAAAGTACCACACATCAAAAACGAGATCTGGCTATTCAACCACAAGTATTGGACGGGAGACTTCAGCGAGAGCCCGGACATCTTTTAAAGTTCCGGCAACAAGGAAACCGGAAGCAGCGTATCGGATGGAACAAAGATAACAGAACCACCCGTTTATTTATTTTGGCTAGACTAGGTCAGATAATCAGCTTTTAGAAATACGCTCTATCCTGATGCTAGTGGAAAGGCCGGAGTGTCAACTGCCTAGTTCTACATAGAAGAAAATGCCAGAATTATGTGGTTGATGCAGTTGTAAAAGTATCGTTATCTAAAAGAGAAAGCTTGCATATATTTACTGTTTTCTCGGTACCAAAATTTTATACCTTTTCGTATATAAAAATCCACGATTAATCGAGACTGTTGGAAGTGTTTCAAATGCATTGAGGATAATTTCGGAAATTTTGTAAAAAAAAAATTTTAGATGAGAAAGTTACTTTCATTGTTATCTGTAATAACATTTCAGTTATATCTTTAACAATAAGAGTTAGGTTATATCTTTAATAACAGTTAGGTTTTTGTGCTTATACAAGAAGTAAGTTAAATATGAACTAAATTATATCAAACAGATCAAATCACCAAAATCAGTTAGAAAATATTTTTTTAAAAATTAATCTATAATAAATGAATTTTATTTATTAGTTCATTATTATAATGTCAATATAGCGTTATTAAATGCATCTGCAATCAAATTGACTGCAACAAAGTATCGATTTTAAACTAAAAGTATTTAAATAACTTTCAATATCATTTTCAAATTATAGTAATAATAAGACAATTAATGTGTTTTATTGTGACGAAGATAATACTGATTGATCTCATGAAAATCTGAATTTAAAAAAATGTCCACTCGATCAAGTTTATTATAATAACTTTCAAAACTTCATTTTTGGCAACTATTATATAGTAAATGGATTTAATTTAATAGTTGATTAGAGTATTTCAATGTAGTTTCTCATGCGTTTTCAACCAAAATAATTTTATTAAAGTAACGTTTTACAATATGTGAAAAAATGGATCTGTCTTTGAAAAAAGATACATTTTACCTCTTAAAAATACATTTTCGAAGTAAAGTATCTTTCTGACACTCCATTCTATTTAAACTTGAAAATTAAATACTGACATTTGAATTAGTCACTTCCGTACTATTCTTCACACATATAATGTTTCGAACGAAGAGTGTGCTGTGGATATATTAACATTACAGACAAGAGAAATATGAACCAAATCAATATATTTGTTATATGAAAGAAATAGTCCACTGAGTGGACTTCTTATTTTTGTATGAAGATCTGCAGTAGCCTGAAGTAAACATCCACTTAATGAAGAATTCTACCTTTTAAATGCAAGAGAAAAGTATTTTATTCGGAGCATTTACTTGAATCCAGATGATAAATACTTTAGATGTATTGTCTTCAAAATCAGTGATAGATGAATTGTATATTATGTATTGCATACTTCGAGACAATGATAGATAACAGTAGTACTTCGAGACAATGATAAATAACGGACCGTTTTTCAGCAACTTCTACTTTCATTACTGCACTATTACTATTATAGTACATTTATGATATCCGAGCATTTTAAACAAATCGAATAATATACTTTTAACGTAGTACGAATTGTAGTTCCTCATAACTATTTAAAAATTGCTCGAGAACCATAAAAATATTTTTATAAAAAACATTTGAATTGAATCGGCAGTTTGAAGAAGGGAACGAATGCAAAAATTGTTTTCACGGGAAATGAAAAAAAAAATCCTATTTTCCCTTTTTAACCAAACTTTTATATGATCTTCTTTACATCGGTGGTTTACTCGTAATTTTCGTTCTTTTTTTTACAGCTAAAAATGAGATTCTATGGACGAATTTTCAATCTTATTTATTTCGGCCGTTTTCCGGTAACTCCCCGATTTAAACAATCGCCAAATCCATTTGGAACACCAAGTTCGGACCAGTTCTTTCTTTGGTACACAAAGCGTTGAATTCATTGTTCCTTGAGTTAGTTTAATTCTTTTTAATTAAAACGGCTAAATTTCAGATGGAACGATTGTAATTATCTAAATCGTTTGGTTAAAAATTTAACCACCAGTGAGTATCTAAATTCGTTGGTTAAAAATTTAACCGCCAAATAAGCCTTAGAAGTCGCCAAAAAGAGAGCGATAACGAACAATTATGGCAGCCATTCCACAATATGATGCTCTTATACGTAAACATTGAGAGATATAGCAAAAGTAACATCAAATTTAATATTTTCAGAGTATCTTTAAGCTATAACGTTAAAAGACTCTACTTACAACATTAATTATTATCTTCAAACAGAATATGTGAAATTTTGAAGATTTCCATTGACGAAGCATTACACTACAAATCGGTCGGTACAGCGGAAGTTCTACATTACCATCCCCCACCCCACCCGCAAAAAAAAACAACAGAAAACTCGTCCATATGATGACGTGTCCGATAAAGTTCTGTGCACTTTATGTGAGCTTCGATTTCTTAGGGCTTGTTCACATCTTCAGACTGCTTATTCAATTAATGTTGTAACAGGTAAAAATATTGATGCCATCTTCATTAAAATAAGTAGAAAATGGCACATAAATTTGCCTTCATTCGTTTTTAAATAGTGTGAGAGAAGAACTTACATTTCCTTGGAAGTTTCTCCAACCAATTCGAATTCTACAATTTGCTACCTGTCGTTTGCAATTCAAGGCATGATTTCAAGCTGGTATCAGTAATTTGTCTCCTAAATTTGCATTTCGTAGAATTTATGTTTGACAACGATTGTTCACATAAATATGTGGACCCGAAGATACTGCAAACGAACGAAAAATAAACATGTGTTTTTTTGCCGTAAGATATCTAAAAGTGAATAACTTAGAAATTGCTATATCTCTTTATGATGTTAGTAATAAATACCTTACATTTGAACAAATGCGCAATTTGGTGATACGTGTCAAGCCCTGCTCTAAAGGTTCGTTTTTTGTTTCGTTTATGTACTAAGGCTCTGGTCAAAAGCAAAATAAGCGCTCTTATTGAGAGCACCTCGTAATTTTGAACAAGAGAGACCTGAGCTGGTACTTCTTTCTCCAAACTTTAACGCCACACCAGCGGGAGGACACTCAACCCTCTATGTGAGATTTAAAGTGCGCCAGACCCATATACATGGAGTATGTTTGATGGAATAGTGTTTTGAACCTTACAGCTAGGCTACCGTTGCCCATCTCAACATTTTCATTTTATCGTATTATTATATATTACGTTATTATTTCATCGTATATATTATTATACATATCCATTCATTATAGCTAATTTGATCTCAATATTTTCGATGTTTTCATATAGAACTGGCGCATATTTTCTTGCCAAAATTTTATAGTGATAAATCTTGGTTATAGAGCAAATACTTTCTCTAAAAGTATATCCGTGTGCTTCATAAAACACTTGTTACTTACTAGCTGAAATAAGTTGCGACTATGAACTGTAAATCCCAAAATTTAGTTATTTACTTGATAACAATCAATGACTCAAATGATTTAATTTTCTTTTGATTCATTTATGTAATGACAGTCAAACTGGTCATTGCAAACGATTACTTTATCTTCTATATTTACTAAGATGAGTGGCTTCGTAATCAATTTTTTAAATGTTTGGATATGTCTTCTTGAATAACGTAAAAATCCATTTCTTTTAGCGCTCATGAAAAGTAAAGAATAAGAAACTAAATTTTCTCTTTAATAACATAATTTGCAATGCTTTAAAAGTACACTCAAAATGAATTTGAATATTTTCATCACAATATTTTACTTCTCTACTGGTTGCCAGTGACGAGATCTCTTCCCGCCAAATTGTTTGGATGATGGCGGTAGCTATAGAAATAGGTTACTGTACAGGGAATCCTTTCCGAGTAGGTAGACGTTCATTAAAGTTTGTCACATTGGCGCATTTAGCGCCAAATGGGAAGGAACGTGCAACTGCGACAAAACAGGTAGACGAATAATCAACTACTCTTTTTACCGCCCCAAACTGACGCCAAGAATAAAATAAAACCCCAGACTTCCGTCGGATTCCTCCTATTTGAAATGGATCTTCCCTAACATAACCAGTTGCTATAGCGACAGCCGTCAACCAGACAACTTAGCGAGAACTTGTCGTAGACAGACAGTATTTGCACAATGCTTCATAAAGCAAATATGAAACAGACAAAACCATCCAATGCCTATTAAGAAAACAAATAGTGTTATTTCGGTAAGACTTAAGAACAAGGTGCGGTTTCTCGCCAAACTGGGAAATTGCGCCAACCATCCAAAAAGTTGCCAAATATCCGCCATCTTGAATGGTGTCAAGATGGCGGCGATTCTAATGACAGCCATAGCAAAAAATGTAAATAGTACATAAAATTGGAAATAGTACATAAAATTGCAAATACGACATAAAATTGTATGAAATTTAACATGAATTTTCTGAAATTCTGGCACAAATTAGAAATTCTGGCAAAGTTTTAGGGTTGCCAATAAAATGAAGAAGGTTACCACATTTGGCGGGGGGAGAAAATTCAACTTGGCGGACCACACCTTGTTCTTAAGTCGAGCCGTTATTTCCAACATATCATTGAGGTGCCTAGAGATAGAATGTATGTAGTGTCTTTTAGCAGCTAATAACACAAATCTATAAACTAAGTGGATGTTTAATATCAGGTTAATGCAGAGCAATATAAGAAAAAAAGCTAATTACTAAACACTTAATGAAGATAACCGGATGCTCGATTTTAGTATAGCCAGAATAATCTATTACAATTTAAGAAATGAGATGAATGAACTTACCGGTGAACGCTGTGCAGCTTCGATGGATCTTAGATGATGCAAAATATTTTAGTAGCAAATAAACCTGCTTTTGGTGCTGATCAATTCCTAGCTATGGGTCACTCTCTTCTGCAGAACTTGGATACATCCGAGACAATTAGCAGCTACATTTTAAAAGAAGGTCTTTTATTTTGTTCGATGGTTTTTAAATTGTGAGAAATAATTTGAAATAAAGTTGAGTAAAAACTCATTTTTATATCCTGTTTTCTTGTTGAACGAAAATTGAACAAAAAATATCGTGAATTCAATCTTTGTCCGCGAAAATAAAACCAGTAGCTAAAACTCACTAAAAGGCAATAATCTTAATCTTAAAAAAGGGAGCAAGAAACAAAATATAAATAAAAGAGGAGCTTTGAGATGTCTTGCAGTGCCGTAGCAGGAGGAAGTGGCGCTTTGAGCATATCTTTTTTCGCCTCATCTCACCAATATGGTTTTAAAAAGTTATATATATACAGTCGGACCTCTATTTAACGAACCTCTATTTTGAGAATTTCTCCATTTTGCGAACTTTTTCTTGGAACCAAGAACATTTTGCGAATTTCTTCGTAAAATAACCTCCAAATAGCGAAGTGCATTCTCTATTTAACGAACTTTTTCTTGTGATCCAATATTTTTTTTTCTCCGTATTTCTCAAAATATTTCTAAACATTTCAAACTTATCCTTTCTTTTAACACATTTTATGGTGATCAATGACCTTGAAGCTGGAAAATGTCAAAGTGAAAGTGCTTGAGCATCAAAGAAAAAAATTCAGTTCTTCATGAGGTGGATAATGGCGTGAAAAAAAAAAAGAATATTGCTTTAAAATTTGGTATTCCTCCAAACAGCTTATCAGCCATAATAAAGAAATCGTGATAAAATACAAAATTATGATTCATCGAATTCTTGTTCAGAACGTTTAAAAGCATGTGTCTATGAAAATGTGGATGAGGAAATTTGAAGTGGACAGTATGAAAAATAAAAACAATACATCAATGAATTGCGATGAAGACGAAGATGATGAAGATGGAAATGATTATGATACAGAAATCAACAAACCTTCGTATGGTGAAATGCTAAAATTCATTAATTTTAAAATAAAATTTTTTTTAATTGAAAATACAGTGTATTCCCCGACAATGTTTTGTTTTATTCTTGTTTTCCCTGCAGATTTCTTTCTGACGGGTAAAATATATAAAACAAATAGATATTAATTTACAAAATAAAGGTGTGATTAATTACTTTTTTAATAATATTTAGTGTTTATGAATTTATAATCTGTTTTGTGTAGTTTAAAGTATTTTAAAAGGTGAATCTCTATTTAACGAATTTTCCATATAACGAACTTTTTTTCGGGATTTAGCGACCTCGTTAAACAGAGGTCCGACTGTATATATATATTTGTCTTCCGGCGCTCCCACTCAAGATTTTGGGGTATTTACACCCACCCCTTGCTCCTTCATCGTAAGGTCATTGGTGTTTTCATACCATAAATTTGCAAATGGTCTTCTCTTTTATTGTTAAAACCTTTAATGTTACTTAAACTTCCTTTATTTAAACTAAATTTTAAAGTTAATTCTTTACACTCGTTTTATTTTCAATGATCAGTTTACATAACAAACTGTACTTGGATATAAAAAAAGCTTTAAGCCTTTAATAAATTATATTTATTAGAGTCATATGAATTTCATATTGTAGCAACTGATAAAGGAATGAAACTAAGCCCTCAGCAGCTATCCGAAAAATGCATCAGAACGTTATATATCGTCGGGAATGAAACAGAAGCAGTTGGATCTAGCATTAACTATTTTACCTACACTACTTACTGTCTCTATTATGCCTACTACAATCAAATTAATTCGCCATTCCCTTTTAAAGGAACTAAACTGTTTTTAATTTTTAAAGGCATATTTCTGAATGGAGTGTGGGCAATTAATATCGATTTTACAGTAGCTTCAACCAATTATAAAAGAACAAAGCATGTTTAGAAGGCGTGAAGTATTTTCTTCTTACAGTAACCAGCGTACAACAGATAAAATATCGACTCTTTTTTCTGTTATTTGAGCCTATTCAAGTTAAGACAGAGACTATTTATATAAAAGCTTACAATATTTCGTCTTCATATGCTATCTTTATTTGAAATAATATAAGCAATAATCCATTGATTAACAATATCTTTAATCTTAGAACAGAATTCACTTTTAAACGAATTTTTAACTTCATAAATTATTTAAAAACTAGTTTAGAAAACCTCTTTTAAGTATTATCAAGTTCTACAGAAGTATTGAGTACTCTATAGCTTACTTGTTACACTAACATACTTGATTTTTGTTACACTAATACGATTTATTGTTATGGTGATAAAAGTAATTCATTTTTACTGTCTATTCCAATGATAAATTTATGATTCGCGTTATTATAGAAGTGTACAGTTTATATTTTTATACGAATAAGTTTCACCCAAATTGATATTTTGGACTTTTCCCCATGATTTTTGTAATTTTTAGCCATAACCTTCGAATCCTGTGCAACCGAGCAAGTAGCAATGTGTAGTTTATATGTTTGATGTTATCACTGTTCAGACTATAGAAGAAATAAATGTGTATTTTAATCCGAGAGAATCTAGAACAACACAATACTTGTAAAGACCTCACAAACATTTTCAATTATAAAGCCAACTATATCCCGTCACATATCTTTTGTATTAACAATCTAACGTCTTTTAAACCGGGTTTAAAAGACGTTAGGCCATGACGTTTCTAGGACGTTAAACAATGAAACCATAAAGAGTAATTTTCCATAAGAGTAAACCATAATAAACCATTAAGAGTACTCCGTAACTGTAAGTTAAACTTTGCAATTTTTTGAACTTCTTATCCCTTAACCCTTTGAGGACGGCCGTGCAGATAACGTGCGGTTCCGTCGCATATTTACGGATCCTACATAGTAGGGAATGAGGTCACTTCTCATTGGCTCTCAGCGTCACGTGACTTGACTTACTTCTAAATAGCGTCGTGAAACTAAACTTACTAATGCTGAAGGTTCGTTCTTTATTTATTTCGTTCTAAAAATGTATTCATCATTCTCTTGAGAAGCATCCAAATAATCATAATTATAAGGTAGTTTTGATTTTTCCATTATGCGATAGCAGAAGACAAAATAATAATTAAGATCCCGCCGAAGCGCAGTGCTATGACATCATTTAGAAGCAAGCCAAATCACGTGGCGCTGAGAGCCAATAAGCAGCGACCTCATATAGGATCCGTAAATATGCGGTTCTCCGTCTGGCCAACGTTTCCCAACGCGCGTGGCTGCTCAGGGCCGGCGCATTTTTTCTAGTTAAACCTAATTGCACTAAAGCTGGTGTCACGCTGACGTGACAGTCGGTAGCTAAAAGCCACAAGAGCCGGCACGTATTTGTGACAGTACGGAGAGAATGTGCCAAGCAGCTGGCACGTCCGCAGGACAGTCATCCTTGAAAGGGTTAAGCAAGAATTGTAGCAAACGTACCGGATCTAGCGCCGAAGAATTATTTTGGAAATAATCTACCTGGGCGTGTGAAGTTGTGAAAAGTATTGTGTTAGACGAAATATAGTTATTTGTATTGATCAATGTAACACATATGAGTTTTCCAACGCTTAGAAAGCAAAAGGAAAAAAATGGATTATTTCCCATATTCAACATTTAAAAAGGTACAGGTTAAAGCTATGCATGCTTAAGATATCTGAAATAAATAATAATTATAGCTGAAATAAATACGTTATGTATGAATGTTTGAATTATAAAAACATTAAGAATTTGAATTTTCTGTATATCTTATTCATGTATCTTTTATAAGATATTTAGTAATTAAATTATAATCTCGTTCTTTCCAAACGTTGCGTTTAAACGTTCCGTGAACATTATTTAATGCCATGTCCATGGAAAATAGCAGAAAAAATAAATATATAAGCATTCTACAGCACGATCTTATACCTAAAAGCATAGGCAATGGTAACTTATGAATTTTGAAGTAAAAAGATATTTTATTTGTGAGTAAATAACTCAAGGATAAAGAACCATTTTGCTTAGTAATAGTCTACATATCCATGCCATGAGTTTATTTCATCTGTAAAATTTTAAAGACATAACTTTCTTTCGCTTGCTTTTGGTATATTTATTACATCAATGATTTTCTTTTTAAGTATAATTAGAACATAACCAAATTGTGAAAAACAAGTAAAGTGCGAACAATATAGTATGTAATAACTTGGAAGAAAATTCCTTTTTCTGTTTCGAGGGGGGAAGAGGGAATTTTATTCTAAAAAAAATCCTCTAAAACTTACAGAATGCTCACCGTATTCCCTAATTGTTCATATCATTCCTTAATTCTGCTCCAGTAGCAGAAAGTTAAACACTGAAAAAAATCTGAAAGTTGTCACACGGTATGGTTCTGCTATTACTTTTTTTTTCTTCTTCTTTTTCATAATTAAGTATGTACAATGTGAGAAAGTTTGACTTTCCTTTCTTGTAATAAATAACTTATTGGAAGTACAAGCAACTAAATTAAATTCAAAACTTTTCACAATGCGAAAATATGAAAATTTTCTTTTCCCATTTTTTCAACGGTTCAATGCAGATGAAAATCCTTTCATTTCTTCAGCTGTTTGCTTATACAGTATACATGCAGTTATTTTTAAATTGATACTTTTTCGTTATGAGAGTGGGAGAAGTAATAATTTCACAGCAAAAAAAAAACATTTTAAATCACCATGTTTTTGATGTTTAATGATTTTTGATGCTTCCGTTTTGAATAAATAAATTCTTCCTCTTTCCGATTCTCAAGTACACAAATTATCCTTTAATATTCGCTTCATTTGTTGTTTTAACTTGTTTGCTAAAATCTGAAATATGAATTTAAGAATAATTACTATTCTAGGGAACTAACAATTACCTAACAAGATACGCATTTATGTATCCTGAATCTTACATGCATGGGTTAATTTATATGTGTACAATGAGAGTAGAGTTAGTTAATGTTAAAGCATTCTATAACCATAGTAAGTCAGTGATATCAAATTATTCGCAACATACAATGATTATATTTTGCCCTATAAGTGTGTATTTTTTGAAATATTTATAATTTTGTATTTTTGAAATTAAGCATTAAATCTTCTATATTTGAAAGAGCAAATTTGTAAGATATATTTTAAAACTCAGCTGCAGGCATTTCTCACTTAATCGTAAAATATGAAATCTTGGAGCATTCATAGTGATATTTGATGTATATGATAAAAAATTATTAAAATATCAAATTAAATAGAAATCTTATAGTTTTATTACTTCTGTTAAGATGAAAAGGGTTGTTTAAAACACATTCAGAAATTTTTATCATTCGATTTGATTGCCTCGAATGATTACTGCAGTTATAATTTTTCGCCGTTCGTTAAATGAATGAGTTAATTTTTAATCAAAAGTTGCGTTGGCTTCGTATCTATTTTAACCTTGTTTTATACCCACCTGCTGTTTGTAACTGAATAGAGTAATTATGCGAGTACGAACTACGCACAAAGAAATTGTGCAAATTATTTAAAAGTTTTTGTGGTTTCAAGTGAATCGCGATCCTGTTCAACAACATTATTCTTTTCAACTGACAAAAATTGTTCCATTATTGTGTTACAGAGATAATTGGATTTTAAAATATAAATATGTGAAATTCATCTCACAAAAATTTTCCCCATTGTCTGACAAGGGAAGAAGGTCTTTTACGTAATTACAAATTGTATGAATTATCTGCAGGTTTTTTTTTTTTTTTTTTTTTTGTGATTTCGGGAAAATTTATGGAACTGTATAATTATCTTTAAAAGAAAGATTAATTAATTGTTTTATTTTTATTCATTTATTTTCTTATTTTTGCACTAATTTTTCTCTCTTTTAAAGGAAGTTTTTTTTAAAAAAAAAGCCACCTTATAATTTCTTACATTTTCACTTTAACAATTTTTCAACAAAAAGTTTTCTGCTTTACTTTTAATTACTTTTCATAAAAATTTACAATAAAAAAAGATTGTCTTCTTTTTTCATCTTTTCATGCCTTTTATTTTAATTTAAACTGCGACGCTTTTAATTGTACTGTATTATTTGATACAAATAATTAAGAGCATTTCTCTTGATCCTAAAAAATTCTATGAGTGGTCTTTGACAGTTTTTGCTTCACTTTTATTTTATATGCCACGCATCATTAAAATGAGATGCTACTCTTCGTAATAATGATGCTGGCGGGACCAAAACAAAAGTCAATGTTATATTGAAAAGTTGTAATATAGCGAATTTTTAATTGTTGAAAACTAATGCCCAAATAAAAATAAATCTCTGTTGAAAGATTACTACGAGGGCCAACTGTGGGCTATGAGTTAATTTGTAATATATTAATATATATATTATGTTCAATGTGGGTAATCGTATTGTAATATATAATTATATATTTTATAATATTTTTGAAAATTCTTAAATAAAATAAATCTCTTTATGTTAAATAAAGTTATCTAATAAAAAAATAATCCATTTGCCCATTTATATGGTTCTTATAAATTCATCTACAAAACTATGTTAATTAATTTGATAGTATTTACATGTGTGAACATTTAATTATTTCATTTAAAATATACTAATTAATGTAATTGATTTGCTTTGTAATAAATAATTAATGTAATACTTTAGTGCATACGTGATATTGAATAATGGAAAAATATTTGTATAGTCGGTTTGAAAGCCTACTGAATAATATACAATAAAAGATAAATTCATCACAGAAATAATGAATAAGCTTTACAATTAGAACGACATTATTTTTAAAATAATTTTACATCATTTGACAAAAACGATGAACAATTACAATTTTTATTAATCTTAATTAAATCTCTTCTATAAAAATAAGTGTAAACAGTAATGTTTTAAATAATGAGTAGATGATGTCTTAAATCAGTTGACATATCCTGTTGTAAAATTTTTCCTAATTTAAATTCTAAATTTGTTGTCAGATATTATTTTTTTGTTCGAAAAGCTTTTTACGCATTTTCTAAATATGATAAATAATTTGATGTAAATTTTTAGTGGATTACATTATGTCATATATTTTAATTTTTATGTCAAAAGAAGTTAATATTACTCATAAAATTAAAAATAAGTTTTCAGATCTTCATTCCTGATTATGCTTATAACTAATTTTTTTTGCATCCTTAAAATTAGCATCTCCTCTGTATAAAATTGTGTATAATTAAATAAAATAGTATTTCTGAAAATTAAAACTCTGGCCGTTAAATGAATATTAATAATTAAAACTTTTTAAAAGAATTTTTTCTATGCAAAGGAAAAACATTTTTCTTATCGTTAAAGACAAGAACTTTTTTCATACAAGCTGAATGAATAAAGCTGATTATTACAGTTCTTATCCAAAATATATATTTATGAGCTTTTCTAACTGTAATATAACAATGTAAAATAAACTCTAGTCTTTCAAATCTGTATAAAAAAAGAGTTAACTGCAGTTTTTATTTTATAATGAGAAAAAAGGACTGATGATGCTAAAGATACATTAATAAGCTAAATTTATTGTGCACAAATGAAGTATATTTCATAGAATCTGTAGCATATGTTTGTAAATAAAAGATGGCGAAAACTGTTGCTTTTGTGTTGAGAAATTAGCTTTAATGTCAAGTTCATTGTGTTAAATAGGATTTTTACCATTTGAACTTAGAAGTTTTTGTGCAATGAGTTAACACGGGATGTCAAACCTTTTGAAGTAAAACGACAATTTGATTACATCTGGGGACAAGCAAAAAAGGTAGCAGTTTAAAATAAAGAGCAGGTTCGAAATCGTGATTATTATTCCTATTAATATTATTTAATAAATGAAAAGTGTAATTTCAAGAAAAAGCTTTACTTACGTTGAATTGTTAATGGAACTATTTCATAAAGATAATCCATTCATATGAATGTACTGTTAAAAAAAATATGCGAAAAAATCTGTTTTATTTTTAGTGATCTTTATTATGTATGCAGGTCAAATTTTAAAAAATACCAGATTATCTTGTTAAAATCAAAAGAATCTGGAAAATATTACAAAAAATAATAAAATATTGTCTTGTAAAAAGATTAATTAATTAAATTATTTGCATTTCCAATTATAAATTAACTAAACGGTTTATTACTAAAAGGAAATTAATCGCTTAATATTAATGGTGCATTGTTGGTGACGAATTGTTCAGAATATTAATATAAATTTCAGCTAAATATGTGTAATCAAAACTTAGTGCAACTGTAAGTGCGAATAATTCAACCAAATAACGGAAATTAGTCGCTATTTGGCGTTAATTAACTTGGTATTTTGGAAGGACTCTGGGCAACTAAAGAACTATATTTGTATGCACAGAAACATCTATGTATTAAAAAAACATTTTTAGAAAAAATTTAGATGTGAAAAGCAAAATCAAAAGCAAACATATATGTAAAAAAACTAGGAACAAAATAAAACTTTCATTTAGCTGTTCCGAAAAGTAACGTTCTTCGATTTAGTATAGTTCCGATTTCCGATCGAAGCCAGGAAAACGCTGATATTTTCATTCTTCTCAATCCGTATTCGTCACGTGATAAAGCGAACTTCGTCGAAACGAAATGAGCTACTCCCGTTCCCATAGCAACCAAAACCGCGCGAAAGGCTCAGTTCAAAAATTTTGTTCTAAACAGGTCGGATAGATAATTCAAGCACATGAGAATAATTTTGCTGAAGATATAATTTGTATTACAAAATACTGCTACTCCTGGTTGAAAATTTGCACTGTTCTTCAAAAGTTTTGATATCTCTGAGAATAATACTGCGAATGAACTTATCCAGCTGATTTTTCAGATTGCTCCCATTTCTTCTAAGAATTTATTACACTAATTTTATACTGCTTTTGTATTTTCATAGTTGGAATTGAACGACAGCATATTTATTGCTTTACACTGCAGATTCCTTTTTCAGTTAATGCACTGCATTTGTTATACGTGTTCTTAGAAATGTGTTTCAGTGTATGTCTGTATAAGCAATAAAGGTAGTTTTAAGACAAATTAAGACTTATTTATTCAAAAAAATGTTTGCATTGATGTTTGTAATATGTGTGTGGTGTCAGATTTGTTTCGCAATACAAATTCAAAGGTGATGGATGACACAAATATTTATCCTGATTAACGCTTGTTTTCTAATTATTTTCACCTAAACAGTGCAATTTTTAGCTTTGATTGTTGCATCTGAATGTTTAGCTGACTGCAATAAAAGGCAAAAATCTAATAAAAATAATTTTTCTAATTAAAAAGATAATGAATTCTAGTTAAAAATTAATTAATCAGTTTAATTTAAAATTTAAGAAATGGCGGTTTCTTTCACATTTCATTCATGTTGTCATATAAATGCAATTTTTTTTGTTGAAAAAGTGAAATAATAGAGTTTTAGCAGGTAAAGGGTTAACCCTCTTATTGCTTATACCGCGATTTCCGCGGGTAGAAAGCAAGTCTATTTTCTGCTGTATTTTGCGATTTTCGCTAGCTAATCTGTTCAGTAAGTACTAGCAAAGTATTGAATCATATTATACTTATTACGATCAAAACATCTTTAAATTATAGGTAACTAACGCTTACCTTTGTTTTGGTCGTCTCAGGTTTTCTTCATACTGGAGTGGCTTTTATATTATCTGAAATCTCTTTATTATGTGGCAGGTATGTAGTCAGGGAGTAAATCTTTAAGAATGAAAATATTTAATAATGATTAAGTTTACATGACTAATTTTATATTTACATAAGTTAGAAAAAGGGGATTACAAAGACGCGCGTAGCAAAGTTGACCGCTAAAAACCAAGAGAGAGCAAGGTAAACAAAACCCCTGGTGGCGGGGAAGGAAAGTTCTCTTCAGTTAAGTTCAGTCCCTGGTGGTTTCCGACACTCTCCCACCTTTGAGTTTCGTCGAGGTTTGCAGAAACTCAAATAAATGAGTCCAGGAGAGCACTGGGCTTTAGAAGCCGGCCATAACGGGATCTTCTTCTGGAACACACGTTCACATTCGGGTTCACATCCGGAACTGCAGGAGAGTCACTAGATGTTGGTGCACCGTCAGGAATCATTGTGGATAGAGGATCGCTCTTTGGGGGCCTTGGGACAGCAGACTTTTCACTCTGGCTGATCTCAAGAGGAAAGAGTCTCTGTATTGGGCGTAAGAAAGAACCAGATTTTGTCTGGATTTCATCTAGACGAACTTTCTTGTCTTTTCCCAGGTATAATTTTATCACTCTTCCCAAGGGCCAATTTATTCTCTTGACGTTACTATCACCGATGAGAACAATGTCTCCTTCTTTAATTTTAGATTCATTACAAATCTTGGAAAATTCTCTAAGATGTCCAAGATATTCGATTCTGAAACGTTTTCTGAGATCTTGACACAATTTTTGTCTGTAGAAGAATCTTTTATTCATTCTCTTAGCGTCTATTTGATCAATATCTGGAACTCCTATTTCTTTTACATCTTGTAGAAACATAGCAGGTGTTAATGCTACAAGATCTTCATTGTCTTCACTTAAGTATGTCAAAGGTCTAGAATTTATAATGCCCTCAGCATCACATAGTACAGTGCACAATTCTTCAAACTGTAAGGAGGCCTTTCCAAGAACTTTTCTTAAGATAGATTTCAACATACCTATAAGCCTTTCCCAAAATCCGCCCCACCAGGGGGCTGATGGGGGGTTAAATTTCCATTGGATTTTCTTTACTGAGGCATATTCTTGTATTTTTCCCCAATCAACTGATTTCAGCTCATTAGAAGTACCCACTAAGTTGGTTCCATTATCTGAATAAATTGTAGCTGGTCTTCCTCTTCTAGAAATAAACCTTCGTAAAGCTAGAATAAAACTATCTGTCGATAAACTAGTTACCAGCTCAATGTGAACTGCACGATAAACTGCACATGTAAAAAGTACAGCCCAACATTTGGTTTTGTTTTTCAAATATAGTGGTCCGCACAAGTCAACTCCTACTACTTCAAAAACATAAGCATCTCTGACCCGATCTTCGGGTAGTGGAGCACTTACTACTTCTAATGGCCGAGATGCAAAACTTTGGCATATTACACAAGTCCTTATTACTTGACGTATTGTCTTCCTGCTTTTTAAGATCCAATAATTTTCCCTTAAACTCGACATCAAAATCTGTATCCCAGCATGACTAAGTTCAACATGCTTTTCAAAAATAAGTTTCCCGATAACAACATGCTTTGAAGGCAGCAAAATTGGAAATCTAAATGTCGGTATATCACTTCTTTGAGAAATTTTGGTCTTTACTCTTAGCAAACCATCCGAATCCAGGAATGTCTGTAAGTTCAGTTTTTCGTTTCCCGAAAAACATTGACTTTGAACTTGTTTTAAAATGAACTTTTCTGCAGCCTCCACTTCTTCAAGATCTAAAGTGCCGCCTTTTCTTTCTTTTTTCTGGGTTTTAGCATTTTTATAAAAACGGAAAATCCAAGCCGTGATTCTCGTCATTTTCCGGAAAGAAGATACCTTAGAAAAGTATTCCAATTGCTCTGTCGTGGTGTTAGTGACAGACACAATAGTTTTTCTTTTTTCGGAGTTCACAACGTCAAAATCTGGTATAGTTTCTGAAACAGGCCAATCTTCTATAGGCCTTCGCAGCCAGTTTGGACCCTCCCACCAAAGAGATTTCACAAGTTCCTCTGCATTGGAACCTCGTGATGGAAGGTCAGCTGGGTTTAATGTTCCACTTATGTGCCTCCAGTCTTCAGGATTAGTGAGTTTACGGATTTCCAGCACCCTGTTGTAAACGAACGTTGCCCAATTCTCATTTCTTTTGATCCAATACAAAGCATTCATGGAGTCAGACCAGTAGAAGATTGGTATTTTCTCAAGTCCAAGTTCGGAGATGGTTGCTTTTGCCAATCTAGCTCCAATAGTGCAGGACAAAAGTTCTAGGCGTGGAATAGAGATCTTTTTCAAAGGAGCAACTCTGTTTCTGGCTTGTATTAACTGGCACGACGTATTATCAGCAGATTCAGCTCTCAAGAAGATACATGTAGCGTAAGCACTCTGACTTGCGTCACAGAAAACATGGATGGACAATTTGGAATCTTCTGCAAAGTCCTCTCGTACACACCTTGGTATCTGAAGAGCATTCAGTTTCGGCAACTTCATCTTCCAGCGTTCGAATCTTTCAGTTATTAGCAGAGGGAGTTCAGCATCCCAGGACAACCCCAATTTCCAGCATTCCTGCAACAAACATTTGGGCTCTAGAGTCACTGGACAAGAAAATCCTATCGGATCAAAGATTCGATGAACGGTTGACAGGATTTTTCTTTTTGTAATAGGTCCTTTATCTTCTTTCATCAAACCTTTCATATCTAGAGACATAGTGTCCTTTGGCAAATTCCACAGAAGTCCAAGAACTGGAACCTTTCGGTCTTCTTGCCTTTCTTCAATTTTGTCTTCTGTAGGAGAATGCTCCCACCCTCGAAGTTCAAACTTGGCAGTAGATAATAGTGCTTGCGATTCCGAAATAAATCTGGCAAGTTCTTTTTTTGTGTTGACGCTGAACACACAATTATCAACGTAGAAGGACCTCATAAGTTGCTGAGCTGTTTCCTTGAGATGATCTGGAGCATTTTTTAAATGAAGTTCTAATGTAGCTCCCAGAAGGAAAGGACTGGAGGAGATTCCAAACACAACTCTTTTGTGCTGCAAGATCTTGATATTTCCTTCTCTTCCTCTATCCTTCCATAAAAATCTAAGATATGGTCTATCTCGTTCTTGTAATCCAATTTGCAGAAAGGCCTTCTTGATGTCAGCTATTACTCCATATTTTCCAACACGAAAGCGATTCATGAGAGATGGAATGAGTTCTACCAGATTTGGTCCCTTTTCGAGGCAGTCATTAATAGAAGGTGTATTCCTTTCTTTAGCTGAACCATCAAAAACGGGTCGAACTTTGGTCGTCGAATTCTCCTTGAAGACAGGATGGTGAGGTAAGAAATGCTGTCCTTGTTTGATTTCTTGCATAGGATCAACTTCTTCAATAATACCTTCCTTCTGCCAATCCTGAAAAACATCATCATAATCGACCAGCTTTTCGGCACGTTCTAAGGCTTTTATACAACTGTTCAGTCTTCGTTCAGCTATCTTTCTGCCATCAGGAAGAGGTGGATGATCATGTATCCACGGTAGACTGACAATGTAGCGCCCTTCGTTATCTCGTTTTACACTGTGCTCAAAATGTTCCTTCGCCGCTTCTTCTAGTTCTTTTCTACTTTGATTTTCCGCAGGATCATTGATATTCAATGTATCAAGCCTCCAAAGATCGGATATATTTACATCGTTGACAAGTAAAGACATTAGCGTACTGGAACTATCGTTTTCAATAATTCCTGATCTTCCAATAACTGTCCACCCTAACTTGGTGTTCATCGCAATTAGATCAGGTGAAAGGTTTTTAATTTCCCCTGTAAACAATCTGGCTGCTGTATCTGCCCCTAATAATATGTGAATCTCCTTGGGATCGTTTTCATACAAGCAAAGATTTTCATTTAAACAAATATCACTAGCAAATATTCCCAATTGTTTTAATTCTTCGATATTTTTAGGGTCTTTTAATTTGGGAAGAGAAGTACAAATTTTATTCTGATCCATTACTTCTACATTACATGAGAAATTATTCTCTGTATTACGCAATTCAATGGAATATTTCTTGTGGTTTTCCCGCCTTTTCAGCCCTCCGAAAAGTCCATGAGTCACCGTTTGTTCCCCAACACACTTCAATTTCATCACATCCGCTACGTATTTGCTGACATACGATCTTTGGCTCCCAAGGTCAATGATCGATCTAACATAGTATTTTAAATCATTATTTTCGACGCTAACAATTAAAGTCTGCAGATAAACCTCACTGGAACATAAATTGTTCGCCAACGTGAAATTTTCATTTAAAAGATTATTGTCATCCTTATTTTCATTCAAATGGGTATTATTTTTCAGAACAGAATTATCTTGATTGCATAATATGGATAGATGTCTTTTACCACACAGAGTACAAACTATTTTTGACTTACAAAATTTAGCAAGATGAAATGGCTTTGCACAAATAAAACACGCAGCCTTTTTAGACAGTATTTTTTTTCGTTGTTCCAAACTTAAAGAAAGTGCGTAATTACAATCACCAACAGCATGGAATTCATTGCAGAATATGCAAGCATTTGTTTTTGTTTTTACTTCAGAACTGATCAAATCTGAACTGCTAAATCTTTTTGAAGAAAAACATCTGGAATTGTTTATTTTTTCGCTCGATGAGTCATAGCGCGGATATGAATACTTTTCTTTTTTCGAACTTACAGGAGAAGCATACATTAACGATCGTTCTTTTGCTTTTAGCTGAATTGACAGGAAGTCGACCAATTCATTTATTTCATATTTATCCGATTTCATGCTTTTATTATATTCTAAAATTAGATCGGGGGGAAGGCATTTTAGCAGGAGGGGGCAAAGAAGATTTTGATATGTTTCTTTCAAAACATTAAGAGATTCAAGAGATCGTATTTCTGTCTGTATATTATCAAACATTTTTCGGAATGATACAATATCATCCGAGTTCTTTAATGGGCAGATACGCAGTAAATTATTCAAATGAGTATTAATGAGAACATCTGATCTTCCAAAGCGTTCTTTAAGTAATTTTATGGCGATTTCATAATTTTCTGGTGTTAACGCAAATCCTTCTATAGTACTAAGGGCAGAACCACCTAGATGGGCTTTTAAGTAATTAAATTTACTGACTTCACTTAATGAATCATTTTCGTGTATGGCTGATTCAAAAGAGTTCCAAAATGAAAGCCATAAACTTGATTGCCCGTAGAATTTAGATATCGAAAGTTTTGGCAATTTAATGTTCGATGATGATTCTTTATAACAGGAACTTGGAACATTCAACGAATCAACATTTTTTGTCCGTTCGCGTATTTTTTTTGTCGCTCTAAATTTCCAAGTTATAATTTTTTGGGTGTATTCTGCTACTTCTTTCACTTCTTTTTCTAACTTGTCATCGGAAACGAATTCTTCTATTTGTGAATCTAGATTCTTTAATTCGTTTGACTCAACAGCAAGCTGTTCTAACATTTCCTCTAATGCGTCGACATTTACATCTGTTTTCGTTAATTCTGTTTCAATAGCTTTACAAATTTTAGTAACAGATGTTCTTGTTACTCCCCGTTTCTTTTTTAACCTGCCACTTTTATCATCCATTTTTAAAATTGAACTGTTCGGAATTTATATTCAGTAAAATTCAATAATATATAAATTCAATAATAAATCAGTTCAAATTCTAATCTATATTTTTTCAGCTCTAAATTAAATAAACCACACCATTATGCCGACAGGGATGCCACTTAATATTACGATCAAAACATCTTTAAATTATAGGTAACTAACGCTTACCTTTGTTTTGGTCGTCTCAGGTTTTCTTCATACTGGAGTGGCTTTTATATTATCTGAAATCTCTTTATTATGTGGCAGGTATGTAGTCAGGGAGTAAATCTTTAAGAATGAAAATATTTAATAATGATTAAGTTTACATGACTAATTTTATATTTACATAAGTTAGAAAAAAGGGGATTACAATGACGCGCGTAGAAAAGTTGACCGCTAAAAACCAAGAGAGAGCAAGGTAAACAAAACCCCTGGTGGCGGGGAAGGAAAGTTCTCTTCAGTTAAGTTCAGTCCCTGGTGGTTTCCGACAATACTAATAAAGCTTTGCGTATATATAAAAATTCACTTGCTTCAGCGGTATTTGAACATTTTGCAACCGTTGCATAGCGGTCCATTCACCGCTGTTCGAAACTGGAATTTTTGGAACAAGGGAAGGAAAAACCTATCGTCAAGGTAGAAAACCTATGAAATTTGGAACAAATGGATTCGAAGTGGTGGAATCGAAAACTCCATCCGCCGATTCCAATTTGGGACCTCGATGCGAGGCTAGCGGACAAACAATAATTCTGCCTAGATTGGCACCTCGTGTCCAGGCTAGAAATGAAACTCTAAATTTCCCATGTGGAGGAAGAGGAGTTTGGGTGGCAGGAATTCTGTGACTTTGAACCTTGTCTCAAAACAAACTTTGAAATATCCGTGAATGCTTTGTCTAATTTTTCTGCTAAAATGGGTGGGACAAATGGCATATCTTTAGCTGTCCATTCACTGTTGGTCTATTTTGGAACAAGGGGGGGAAACCTATCGTCTAGGTCGAAAATCTATGAAATTTGGAACAAATGGATTCGAAGTGGTGGAATTCCAACGAACTCAAAATCCAAAACTTCATCCGCCGATTCCAATTTGGGATCTCGCGAAGATAGCGGTAAAACAAAGGATCTGCCTACATTGGGACCTCGCTAGAAATGAAAATCGAAATCCCCCATGTGGGGGAAGAGAAGTGTGGGTGTGAAGAATTCTACGACTTTGAACCTTGTCTCAGAACAAACTTTGGAACATACGTGAATGTTTTGCGTAATTTTTCGACTAAAATGAATGAAATACTAACCAGTTGTTGGGACAAATGGCTTAGCCTTTCCTTCTCGTGAATGGCCAGCTTTAGCCTTCTCGTGAATGCCTAGCTTAAGTAATGATTTAAAATAATTACACAGTCAGAGGGTTGAAGATAACTTCTCAAAACCCACAGTAGTACTGAGATAATTAACTTGACTATAATATAAATATTGATTATAATGCCAATACAAGGCTATTTTCGTATTAGATTTGACTAAATTAATATTAGTACGCTGAAACTTGATGGCGTCACGGACCGAGAGGGAAAATTAACCCTAACACTGCATTGAACTCCAATTTGACTTTCTTTCATTGCTACAACATCTGTACTCTTTCTGCCTTTGCTTTTTCATTTTGTGTTTCTAACAATAATTTCAAAAACTTTTACCCGAAGAAAACCATATTATCACCGGGCGCCACTTACGCCAGCCACGTCACTGGTCGAATATTTGATTCAAAATCGGCTGCCAATTGATTAATTGTTGGAAGACTTCGTCTTTTATCAGTTCCACAGCTTACATTACTTAAAATTAATTTTATTTTTGTATTCCCCGTTTTATTCAGAGTGAAAATTGGTAGCACATTTGATTTGATGAATGTAAGGGTGCCAATATAATAAAATTTATAGAGTTTTATCCAACAGGTATTTTTGGATCGTTTTCATTTGCTAATATCGATTGCCTTTGATTTGTTGCATCTTCAAAATCTACGAACCAGATTTCAGCAAAATGGCTCTTTCAGTAAGATTAGAAGGAAGCGATTGTCCCTGAATAGTAAAAAGATACTGTTAGCTCTTCAAATTCAGGATAGATTGGGACTATTTCTAATATGACTTTTCCATTTCGGCAACACCGCCTGTAGTGGTAACGGCTTCAGACAGCTTAAAAGTGTAACGCTTTAATGCTGCCAAATGTTGGCCATAGATCCCAAAATTTGAGCTTCGGTTAGTCTGGTACAAACTGCAACTGTTGGCTGTTATAGAGCAGAGGATTTGACTTGGACTGTTAGCTGTGTAAGTCTTGGTCTTCCATGTTTTGGAAACATTACAATAGTCAAACTGGAAAGCACTTTTAAACTGAAGAACACTGACGATTTTTTATACAAACTTTATATAAATGTGGCTTAGCAACGCTTAACACCACTTAGCTACGCTGTTTTCTTAATATGCACGGGCTTAGCAACGCTTGACCTCTTTTGCCGGGCTGTTTCTTGATATGAACGTTGCTTATCAACGCTCTTCCCCTTAACGATTTTGTTGGTTGAAGAGGAATTTTTCATCCATAGACTTAACACAGAAACTTTGGACTGGCCTGATAATTCACCGAATGCATTTTTATTTTTTGCACGATGGTGGTGAGGGTCTAACGACACCAAAATAGTGCCAAAAGGGGTCAAAGAGCGGTGCAAGAAAAAACATTTTATATTAAATATGCTCGCCGTCTTAATAAAGATATTGTTACAAAAATCTTCATGTGGGTATATGGTGTAAACTGTCCAACACGCAGGATAATGAAGGATGAAGATTAATTCACAAATGTGCAAGAAAACAAGTAGCACAGGTAACAGGAAACAATAAATCTTGCATAGATTAGCAACGTAAACAGACAACAATTCACAGGTAATAACAGTTCAGCACTTTGAGATTTAGCAACACAAACAGTCAGCTAATCACTATAACGACAATAACAGCACATTCAATAGCGCTCAGTTCACCGGCTTCCTAGACCGCACTGCAGACGAAACTCCAAAGTCGTTCCAGTGGATCAACACACACTGCTCCCTGATCCAAGACTGGCCCTTATATACTCTCCCCGACTGGCCGTGACATCACATGGAGTTTTCTCATATATTCAAGCGTAATTTCTTTCTTAAAAGAGATATCGAGAAAAGGGCCTCATTTTCTGGAATCATCGATTTGTCGCAAAATTTGTTGCCAAGGTCAGGAGTCCAGTCATAGCTGCTGCCAGTCATCCCATACTTACCCCTGTAAAACTCTCTTCCCAACCATACGACTAACATTGCTGGGAAGCGACTTTCCATGTTCATAACAATACGCTGCATGAAGAAGTTTCCGCTAGTAAAATTTAATATAGAAATTTTGAACTACTCCGATAGGTCGCCGAATGCATAAAACGCAAACGTTTTGATCTTACAGAGGTGGGGAGGGTTTAAAGCCGGCAATTCATCTGTACTCCATTCTATCAATTTGTCCCAACACTGTTTTTTTCCCCATTCATTCAAGTCAAAAAATCCGGCACGTCCATTCATCTGAAGTTCCAAAGTGCGCTGGCAGTAGGGGAGAGCGATCTTCTTTCCCCCTCTACAGATGCTCTTCGATCCCCCTATCCCCCCCCCCCCCCTCCGCGGATATCAGATTTGCTACCGTCGTAGCAGTCTCGATCTAGCCAAATCGTTTGAAGTGCCGACTACCATCGCAAAAGGTCCCGCCAAAGATTCGGCGCAAGAACTGCCGGAATTTGGTTTGGTTGGAAATCCGACTTTCCCCAGCCGCTATGCTATTTTCCATAGGTTTTCGACCTTGACGCTTGTTTTTGCCTTTCCGTGTTCCAAAATTTAGCTATGAATAGCCTGCTTAACAATCGCACGAAACAAAATCGTTTGCCGCTGGTGGCGCATAGAGGTCCAAGAGTGGTGCAAAAAAAAAAAGCATAGGGCTTTTATTATATACTAGCAGTACGCGCACGGTGTTGCCCGTGGAATCAGGACTTCAACAAAATGAGGGGGGAAAACCTGCCCACAATGACACGAAAAAATTTTGAAAACAAAATCAAAACAAAAGATACACATTATTGATTTTACCCCTTATTTTTCTTCGCTATAATGACATTTCAACTAGAAAAACAGTACAGAGTAGGTTAATCTGAAACAATATTAAAAAATTGCAACATGAAAATGATTATTATACAGAAAGCAAAATATGCGAAACCAATAAACACGTTAAAACACTGCCGAAAATAATAATCGAAGGCATTCAGTTGAAGTTTATGACGTATCCTGCGCTCTGCACCGTCAGCCAATGAAATTGCAACAATGCATGTTGAGAAGGCTTACCGAATGAAATTTTAAACGATTTCAAATGGAACAATACGACAAACATAATTTCTGTGGTATTTAAATATATCAATAAGGAATCAGAGAAGAAGGGGAAAAAAGAGAGACTGAGATGAAATCTTCCACTTCAGGTTTAAACTTTGAAACCACATTATGTAAATAGCTCCTTGAAGTCATATTTAATTTTTTCCAGTCTTCTGTAACTAAAGATATCAGACTCGAAGCAAAGGGATTATGACGTCAAGTGGTTTCGACGAAATGTATGTTGCCTGTGTAATTAGGACTTCAACAAAATGAAAAAAAAATCGCCCACAATGACACGAAAAAGTTTTGAGAACAAAATCAGAACAAAAGATGCAAATCATTGATTTTCCCGCTTATTTTTGATCGCGATAATGGCATTTGACAGTACAGAGTAAAAAATAAACCGATATTTTCGGGGAAAAAAATTTTAGCATTTAAAAGATTTTTTCCTATAAACCAGGTAAAATGTTAAAGAGTGAAAACCGAATGACATTTTAAACGATTTCAAATGGAACAATGCGATTCGAAAGATACAGACGAACATAATATCTGTAGTATTTAAATATATCCTAAATGAATCAGAGAAGAAGGAAAAAAAAAAGAGAAATAGAAATAGAAAGAGATTAAATCTTCTATTTCAGATTTAAACTTTGAAGCCACATTATGTAAATAGCTCCTTGAAGTCATATTTCATTTTTTTCTAGTCTTCTTTAACTAAAGATATCAGCCATATGTTCGACTATCAAACAATATAAAAACAAACAAATTGAAAGAATGATCTGTCGACTCGAAGCAAAGGGTTATGACGTCAAGTGGTTTCGACGAAATGCATGTTGGGGAAATACGTCACGCGACCTTGTTTACGAAGAATCATGTAGGGAATTTTGAACCGAAATTTTTTAACATTTCAGAAAAAAATTAATTAAAATTCAACCAACTGTTCAATTTAAACCATTCTTGTTTAAAATCACGGAGAAACATTATGTTTATTATTCAACAAATTTCAAATTGATAACAAAATTAGAACGGCGGATGCAAGAAATTGAAATTCCAAACAAACTTGTTTAGGCTGACTTGTTAACTGACTATTTTTTAAAAATTTCTCAATATTACGTCAGAAATTCAAAACTAATTTCAATAGAAGGGAAATCGTGTGCTCTTTCAGATGGTATCTATTTTTTTTTTTTTTTTTTTGTAAAATTATTCAAAACCATTCTATTCAGAAATTGGTGCGAAAAATCAACCAAAACAACACAAAACGTTAAATAAAAAAAAATTCTAGATAAAATTTTAAAATTCCGGCTTCGAGGTGCATTGAGTCACTATTAAGATTACCTGTGTGCCAAATTTCAAGGCTTTAAGTGCGATATATTCGTCTGGACATTGCACGCACGCACACACACACACAAACATTGCCTTTTATAAGTATAAATTAGGCATGAACAGAGCATTAATTCGTGCCGCCATCTGTTGGTGATTTTGATTATAAAGGAAATTGGCATAAGTTGATGTATAAACAGATGGCAGCACGAATAAAACAGGGATTTACAAAGTGAAGTCATGGAAAATCTCTGTCATAGTTCGTTTATAGAATTAATTTTAACTTTCTAAAACTATTCTTTAACACCTAACTACAACTACGGAAAAAAATATGAAAACTTTGCATATCTTTCTGACAAATCAAAACTTATATGAATGTTATTTGCCAAACATAAATAAATCATGAAGCTTCGATGCTTGAACAAAAACAAATACAACATCTGCTAATTACAAAATGTGCACAACAAGAATTTTAAAAACCCACTTTTCAATATTATTCTATATAATCTGAAGTGAAATTTGCGATTTAATATAAAAATTGGAAAAATTTGCTCTAAAGAAATTTTCTGATTTTTATTAATCGGTTTATATAAAATAACTCTCATAGCTAACAGTAAAGTTGGAAGGCGAACAAATTTTATAAGCATGGATGTAATGGATATTCGGCCACTATTCGGTACTCTGACTGTCCGAATACTAAACAGATATTCAGGATTATATTCAGGTTGATTTCTTTTAATGTGCTTTTAAATATATTTAAGGAATAATACTGCAGAATTACATTTCAGAACATTTATTATCAAAAAAATCTTCTAACATTTATCCAATTTTTAGTTGCATAAGTGTATTTAATAAAGTTACATATAATTTATCATTACAAAGCTTGACATTACGATGCAAGAACAATAATTTTTCAGCATTCTCAGGAGGAAGTCTGTTCTCCTTTGTCTTATATGTCTTTCACACACATATAATATCAATTTGGGATGTAAAGAATATTCGGTATTAGGAATATTCGGCCCTTTTCCGAATACTCGGTCAGGTCGAATGCTAAACAGTTATTCGGCAGAATTGTTTCGAAAAAATTTTTTAAATATATTTAATAAAGAATATTGCAGAGTACATAAGTGTATTTAATAATATTGCATATTATATTTATAGAAGTCTGCTCTATCTGGTTTCATATATATTAAAAGCTTCAAAAAATATACGGTCACTAATTAATGCTTGCAGGTGCTGACTGATAATTTCTTGCTAAATTTTTGAACCTTGGACATTTTTTTCACCAATTAAGTAGACACTCCACCCTCCCTATTAAAAGTTCTTTATCAAAATAGGAATTTACTTCTAGTAGTTTTAATTTATCCATTCAATTTTCTTACGTGTTTTTCATAGTCATGCAGACAATGATGAAGCAATCTCAAAATGAAGAAGGTTTCTCATTTATTATTATTCAATTAAGGTATTTAAAATATTACAAATATACATAAAAGGTATCAGCATTTTTTTTTAATATACAAATAAGAAAATCAATTTTATTTAATCTTAATGTTTTTACATTTAAAAAATATTTCATTTACAATGAAAAGTGGATTGTTTTTAAAAATTTGGTACTCGGCCAAATTACTATTCGTTACATCCTAATTAAAAGAACAGTATTGGCCAAAAATTGCTTTTTTGGATCCTGCGGATTGATGTCAAAATCCAATGAACATTTTTGAGGAAAAAAATAATTAGTAGAAACAAACCACATTCTCCTCTCACACGCAGAAATGTGCGACTGCAGACGCAGCTTTTAATTTCTTACAGCACAATCAAAGACATGCACGTGAAATTAACACCTTATGTGTGACCTATTATTCTGCCATCGTTCATCGGAAATTAAAACAGAAGGTACTACATTTCAGGAAATAACGTCTACTAAATGATTCCATATATAAAAATTTCATAAGGGGTCATCTGCATATTTATATTTGCACTAACTTCAAAATTTCAAATGGCAACACCCTATTTTTTTCTATTTATTTCAAAACTGCATCAAAAGTTATGCTCGGATACCAAATTTTATTATTCAAACTTTGTTTCGAAATTCTAAGCAAATAAAATTTTGAGTCTTTAATGTTAAAGTAAAATTTTGAATTTTTGTCGATATCTTGAGATATTTTTTAATGTAATAGTATGAAGTAGTATACACATTCTGCACTTATACTTTTAATTTTAAAATATTATTGAACACAGGAAATATTTTATTAAATTTTATGTTTAAAAATTTTTGAGTGGCAACACCCCCAAATTTTAACAGTAATCGATGCACAAGGCTATTTAATCAGCCCATGCAAAATTTCAGCTTATTCGAAAAAGTTTTTAAGTTACATTCAATTTTCCATTTTCTCTGTGAAACGGTGCACTTGGGGGCGTTCATATATTTAAAAAAGGTAACATCTTTCTTTCATTTAGTAATGTAATACATATGGATCAAAATCATTTTTTTAGAAAATTTCATTTTTGCAGAATTTTGTAATGCATCTAGTATTTATCAATTGCAAAAAAGAAGTTAAAATTCTACCACCGACATTTAAACGCAAGCAGCGAGCTTCCCTATCTAAATATGGAGGCGGCCCTTTTTATATCGCGAACACAAAATACTGAATATCTTCCGATCTTTTAACGGTCAATTAACCAAAATTGACATCTTGGGGTATTTTTTTGATGAGGAATTTATTTATGTCATTAAAAATGGCTGTTGCAATTATAAATATGTAGACGACCCCATATGAAATTTTTTGATATGGAATCGTTTCGTAGACGTTATTTCCTGAAATTTGGTACCTTTCGTTTTAATTTCCGATATATGATGGCAGAATAATGCTGGGTGGTTCGTTTTTGTTTTTCGTGACTGTACCTTACATCATCTTTCGGATCCTGATGATACGATAGTTTGTACAGGCTTTTGAATAAAAGTATGCAATTTTAAAAAATTTATTTGTAAAATTCATATTAATAACAGCTCACGGCATTTAATAATGGCTAATGATGTTTTGTTGCAGGTTCTAATTCAGAACACAATTTTTTTTTCACTTCAGTACAGCCATAGCATCAGTCTACCATGTGGAGATACTGGTAGACATAATTGCCCGGTTTTATTCCCCAGGAAATTTTCTTTGTTTGTGACCCTATAAAGTGGTTTCTTCGTATAATTTCCGATGATTCCTTGCACTTTTACGGGTAAGAATAAAATTATGAAGCTAGAGTTATTATTTAGCTTACTTTATTAAGACTACGGCATGAAAGTTTCATCATGCCGCCTTTTACTGACTTTAGTCGTCATCGTGTTTTTCTTTTCAGTGTCGTCGGGTAGCATGGGCAATATGAGTAAAACATACTTTTTTATGAAAAAAATACCCAATTTCAAGAAGAAGCCTGAAGCCAAAGAGAGTGATTTGCAGATGCCATGAAAATTGCAATTGCAAGGAGGCGCGTGGTGGTAAAGGTCCGGAAGGTTCCAGGTTCGAAACCAAATTCCACCAAAATTTCCATCATGTATGGAGCCTGTTGCACATTAAGGGGTCTATTCTGGTACCCCCAGTTGGGTTGGGTTCCGTTGTTAACGTGCGGAACGCAACCTAACCGGGGGTACCAGAATAGACCCCTAAGTCATATTGCCGTGATCAAATGCCCTCAAGCTAGTATGGCGTAGAAGTCTAGACACGGGATGCCAGCTCAAGTGTCGTCCTCGTCATCTGACCGCGGTTCGAAATTGCAAGATGCGTCCCAAGATAGCCCTGGTGTTGCTTCAAAACGGGATGTAAATATAATTAAACTAAACTAATTTCAATCGCAAGTGTTTAGGGAAATGAACTGCCTGAAAGGGCAGCATCCAAACATTACGGTGTGCCTAGAAGTACACTGCAAAGAACAAAAATTAATTAAATAACCAACTAAAATTAAATAGCTAATAAGATAACGATAGAAATGCAATAAAATTCCTTTCTATTATTGTAATTTGGGTACAGAATCAAAATATATCCATTTGTAGGTAAAAAAAAATTATTTGTTTTTAATTTAAACCTTGCGTTTTTTTTTAGTGTGGCCCATACTACCCGACATATTTAAATTTTTGTAAATTATCGATTTAAAAATTAGTTATCATATGGAGTTTGCATAGGTTAGATAAACTTGTCTAATATAATCAATTTGAAGAAAAATGTTCAAGGAAAGGTTTTGAACAATTATAGCTCATTCCAATTAAAAATAAATTTTTATGATAAATTTTTCTCAAGTGGCCCATACTGCCCGCTGTTCCCCTGTAGAATTTGGTTTCCCCAAGTTCGTACGAAAACTGAAAGTCCGGCAAGACCGAAAGCTTACTCAGAAAATAAGAAAAAGGAAGGAGTAGGTTAAAACCTAGTCATTGATTGATAATTTGGTTATCACCAGCCTCGCATGGTAATAGTCACATTGCATAAATATGCACGAGTCACCCATGTCTTCTTAAGGCTGTAGCTTCAACAGGTGTCTCCGATCTTTTAAACTTTACTTTTCTGCTTTTGGTGTAGGGTTATCTAGAAAAATCCCAAATCCTCTCACAGTTTCTTGTTTTTGGAACTCTATTAAAAATAGACATCATTATTTGTTTGAATGGACTCTCTCAGAATAATAAATATTTATAAACTGAGCTTCAGTTTTGCTTGCTTAATCTGAAGTGTTAAGCTTTAAAATGTTATATGCATAATTTTTTCATTCGAATTCCTAAAAAAGGAATTTTTAAAATCCTGTTAAAGTAAATGGTGCTATTTTTTTATATTTTAGTCATGTGAAATGTGGTGTTGTTTTGGGCCAAAGGTTGGTGACACCAACACAGTGGTGTAGTCTGAAAATAAGAGGTGCCAGGACACTCTAAAAGCAGGACAGGAATGCTCTAACCTGGAGACAAAAATTGTGCCGTTTTAAGGACACGCTAGTGCAAAATTACGTGCTATGTGCTAATTATGCTAGTGTAAAAATTCGACAGAACTTCCGCTAATTCAGAATATTTATGCGATATGTATTACCAGATATATAGAACATATTTTGTAACAATAGCATCAGTGAAGGAAACTAAGTAAAAAATTTGCATCATTTCCTAACGTAACATACTTTTTTTGGCTGTTAACAATTTTTTAAAGTAAGCAATATTTTTTTTTCTAAAAGATAAGTCTAAATATCATAACTTCTATATACAGTTATTGACAATTAAAAGTTCAGAACGATCAGAGACATACTGATGTATACAATATATTTCTACTTATTTCTTCAATCCAGGGCCGGATTAAACTATGTAGGAGCCCTTAGGCAATGAAAATTTCGGGGCCCCCTTTCCCCTCCCTAACTTTCCAAACCAGACTTATTTAGAGATTTTAATTTAATCTATATAAGCAGTTTTTAAATACCATATATAACGGCAAACTAAAGTAACAAAACATTTAAATCTGGATAATCTTCAAGAGAGGTGGTTTCAGTATCTCGTTTTTTTTTTTTTTTTTTTTATTTTAAACAAAATGATTTTTAAAAAACCCTTTTTTAATGCATTCTAAATACTCAGAAATAAAGTTTTCCAGGGCTGTAGGGTTGTGAACCAGTTCATCCAACTGAAAAAAAAGGACCACACTGATCTGTAATCAACTTTGAAATCATGAAAAAATCCTGAGAGTAAATATTTTTAAATTTAAACGACAGTTGATTTTAAATTCCTTATTTTTAAGTATTACTTGTAAATAGAAATAAAGACAAAATTAGTTAACCCTGTAAAATAATCCCAAAAGAGAATCTCTGGGCCTCCGAAGTTGTGGGCCCATAGGCAGCTGCCTACTTTGCCTACTTAATAAAACCAGCGCTGCTTCAACCAAATTATTAATAATAATTTAAAACCTGATGTGTATTAGTAGGCATTGGAGATTTGTAATTGCAAAGAATGTTCAAGGAATGTATCGAATTTCGGTGAGATTTCCAGGTATTCAATAAAATATCCCTAAATTTCTTCAAAACAGGATCTCGAGAAAGATTCATGATGCAAAGAGTTCACATGTATTTTTTAAAATTAGATTAAGTAGTATTTCATCGTCTGCTCTCAATGTTCAAGGATGATCTGCATTCGATTATATACATAATCTTGCAATGATATTTTTTCTCTGAAACAAAATTTGGGATTGATAATGCATTTGCATTTAATAAATCTGGAAATTCCTGATTTTAGAATGTAAAAATTCCATAATTCCGGATATACCCGGACCCAGGAAAAGAAAGGTTGATGATCTAATTTTGATTGGTTAGATCTCAGATTATAGTGTACTCGCCAAAATTGAATTTTTTTTAAAGTGATAAGTTGCAAATGTGGCAAGCTAGAAAACTTCAAACAACAACTTCAAAACTAAAAAGCAAAAAGCTGAAGTTTGATGCGAAGAACTGATGTTTTTGAGTGATAACTAGCCATTCAAGATGGCAGCCAGTTGACAAACATTTTAAATTTATCAGTGCATTGACAATCTTGCTGAACATTAAGCAAACTTGGCGATGAAGCCATACCATAATCATAAGCCTAACCATTTTGATATTGTCAAAAGAAATATATTTAGCCGAGAATAGTTTCAGTTTGATGGTTTGGATTACCTCCCTTGATCTCAGACTTCTCATTATGGTAGCATTTCAAAATTTAACAGGCAGAATGAACAAAATATGCAACATTTGCAAGCTAAATCTGGACTCCTCTGAGAAGAGAATGCTCTTTTTTGTGACTTGAGGATAATGAACTTTAAAATGTTTGTTCTGATTTAATACAGACCACTTTTGTGAAATGTTTTGTGCACATATGCCCTCCAGTAGGCACATTGCCTGATACAACAATGCCATATACAAATGTTCAAGCTCTTGTTATTCTAATCTGTTCATGAATATATTATAATTTATAAATTATCAACCTACAACATAGATGCACTATATTTAATAAGAGAAACAGCAAGTTCAAATAAATTAGTTTATTAATTTTTGAGATGTTGAGAAGATCTTGTTCGAGTCTTTCTTCAGTTCGTCTCTGCAATAAATTAAAATTGTAATCATCAATAGACAAATCAACAATATCAACATATTAAAAGATATTCCAGTAAAATAAGAAGTCAATCCTTAGTTACCTTGATTCTTATTTCTATTTTTTTGCCTTCTCTTTTTCAAAAGCAGGGCAACTTTATTTTCAACTGAAAATTCTACTATAGGCCTCTGCAAATGAAAATAACGGTATAAAAGAATATTTTATTAAGTAAAATTACATAATATATGATTTTAAATGCAATGATTAATTTCTCTAAGAATGGTACAACCTTTTAAGAGTCATTTAAGGGAATGGCTCTATTTTTATTTCCTAATCTAAATTCAACTGCCTGATTCACACTATCAATTTAATTTAGTTTTTTAATTGTGCCTCAGGTGATGGATGAGAAAGTACCTTGAAACTGCACTTGTTTGCATAATTTATTTCCTGGTCACATCAAATGAAAAACAAATTCTCTCCGAGACAGAAATTCTTACTAGAATGAAAAAAATTCTGGACGACAATGAAATTTCAAGAAATTCCAAAGCAATTCCTTTTTCATTTCGTAGTTCTATGGCTATATGAGAAAAGTTCCGAGAATAAAGAGTGGTAAGGAAAATTTTGTTCATTTAAAAAACGTTTGTTTCAATAAATGCCTGAAATAGAACTGAAAGGGGGGGGGAATATAAATATTCTTTAATCTTTATTACAGTAAAGGCATGACAGCACATTTTTTTGTTGTTGTTGTTGGGGGACATGCAATCAATCACAATTCAATTATCCTTATTCCAATAAATCCGAGTTTATATATTGGTCAAAAATAAATTTCCTTTTCTATATCAAAAACAGTAACAACAAACACAAAACATTTAAATCAAAAAAAGGTTTTGTGTTTGTTGTTACTGTTTTAAAGATCAGGTTAATGACAAAACCCTATCCTACATTAAGATCAGTGGCGAATCCAGGATTTGGGTCTAGGGGGGGGGGGGGCGGAGGTATAAAAAGTTTTGTATCGTCGTGACGAATGTCAAATCTTATGGCTTATGTAATCCAAAACACTTTAACTTTACAGATTTTACTCGCCTGACAATAAGAATCATCAAGAACACTACAATACTTTCGATAATTTAACAAAAAACACAATGAAATAACTACAAAAAACATGTTTTTGACCGTGTCAATGTTGCAAATACAAGTGGAATGACTGAAAAAGTGGGAAAACTTTCGAGCCTGTTAAAAACCAGGAAGAAATGTTTTCATTTTATTTAAAGGGAGATTATGAAAAAAAAAAAAAACCCCTTTTTTTTTTTTAAAAAAAAAAAAAAATTTTGGGGTTGCCCGGGGGGGGGGCCCCCCCTTACCCCCCCCCCCCCCGGATTCGCCACTGATTAAGATTATTAATATAATTCTTTAATTTATAAAAGGGAAAAATATCTCTTTCGACAATCGTTTTTTGCCCAAAAGCAAGTATTTGCTAACATTTCTGGGACACGAAACTCCATTTAAACGTCATTTGCAATGACCTGATCTTTATTCTGAGTTGAAAAACTTTGTTTTTAATGTGAAAGGAAATTGAAATTAGTTTAAAAAAAACAGTAACAATTGTAAAGGAACATTTTACAATTTAATATAGAAGAATAAGAAGCTTCAAAATAAGTTCAAAGTCAATGTGTGTGACATGGTTTGGTTTGTTCCAGATGCTTTGTCTTTTTAAGAGTCTAATGATTCCCGAAATTAGCAGGAAAAAAAATGTGTGCTTTTAAATGCATTAGGTTAAATCAGGAATTCTTGAGACTCACTTTTAGTTAGTTTAGTTATATTAATGTCCCATTTTGAAGCAACATGAGGGCTATTTTGGGACGGACCTCGTAATTTTGAACCACAGTCCTCACAGACTGTGACGACACCTGAGCTGGCACCCCCCTCTCCAAACTTCAATGCCACACCAATGGGAGGATGTTTGGCCACTACGTATGATTTAGCGTGCAACAGGCCTTCATGTACACAATCGTACATGGCGGATCTTCAGTGGGATCGGGTCTTGAACCTGGAACCCTCCGGTCCTGAGGTCGAGGCCTTACCACTAGGCCACCACGGCCCGAAAGACTCGCTGTTAGCTCCAGGGACTTGATGCCAAAATTAAAAAAAAAACAACTAAATTATGATCTTTTAAAACTATTACTGAATTTTGAAGCATGTAAAAATTACATAATGCCAATATTTTTTACTTCTGTGTGAAGAGGTTCTAGGTAGAATGAAACTTATTTCATACAAAAAAGTACATCAAAGGAGAGGGACAGGCATTGCTTCAAAAACAGAACTTCAGAAGGGCACAGAAACTCGATGAAGTTACAAATTAAAAATTATATATAATAGCCGTTGCTTGTAGTGATCATGGATGTCACAATCAATCTGTCATACTGATTGATATGGCATGGAATGGAATGGATCTCCTGTATCTATCCTGTTTAAAAAAATCTACTGGTTCTAATTATGAATAATTCACATGCAGTTATGGCTTGGCTAAAGAGTCCGAGGCCAGTGGGAGGATCAAGTATGAGGACAATGATGATGAATTGGGGCCAGAAGAGAAAACAATCATCAGCCCAAGAAAGTCTTCAAGCACTTTAAAGATCAGCTCAATAGTGTGCTGAATCTTTTGACGAGCATTATTCATACAAATGGATTATTCAACGAATGTGTGAAAACTTAAACAGGTTAGTTACTCTCGACAAGGTTTATAGAAAGATTAAAGAACTAAAAATACATGAATGTTTTTTGTCTGAACACAATGTCGGTTCTCTCTTTCTAATTTAAACAAATGAGTTCGTAAGAGCAATGTTGTGTGGTCTGTTTTTCCTGATATCCATGCTAACAATAGGTTTGTATTATTTTTAAGGCATTTTAGATGTACTCATCATTCGGATTTAGTGATCACCTTTTCTTTGTCCCAAAAAGGGGGGGGGGGGATCACTACTAGCAGTGTCCACTGTTTATTTACAGTAAAATATTACAAACTCTAATAAAATGTCTCGAGTGATTCTTTAAAGACATATTTCCATTCTCTCTAACCATACTCATGTACTTTTCTATGCAGATTCTAAATAATTTGCGGGTTTTTTTCTCACCTTTTTCTAACAGTTGCAATGGAAGAAGCAGTGGCGGCTCGTCTATTAGTGCTGCAGCCCCTCCTGAAATTATTTTAAGCAAAAATAATTTCAGAATTTTTGAAAATAAGCATAAAAATGAATAAACAAGTTTTTTTCATTTTTATTTGCTTACTTTCCCCCTTACATATTTCGATGATCAGTGAAAATGGAGAATAAAATAATAGAGAATGGATCAACAAATAAGAGAGACACAGGTTAGAGCGCTGGTCGTGGCCCATGGTTTGCACACAACTGCTCAAAAGCATCAAAATTCTCCCACTACCCACAGCTGAGTGATGAATTGGGAGTAAAAAAGTAACACTTTCTCCTTTTGAATTTATAGGCTCAGAGCTACAGTCTGACCAGCCCTGGTTAGAACAGCGTTAACTAAAACAGAAAGATGCTCTTTCTTCTTTCTTGTCTCCCACCAAAAGTTTATCTTTGCTTCCTCGTTATGTTTCTCTTTTCGAATTTTCTCTTGCAAAAAAATGAATATAAAAATGCAAGTCGCGTTATGCCGGATTAGAACATTGTTGAAACGTCATGAAGTAGGAAAATTCAGTACATTACTATTGAAAAATTTGCAGCACTGCTTGTTTCTGAACTGACAAGCCACCACTGGAAGGAAGATTAGTACTGCAAGCACATGTTAGCTCAAAGAATTTGTCCTAACGAAGAATATGAAGTCCCTTTGGGATATGTTTTTTTATTGTATGATTTAGTGTATAATATTTGTATTACATAGTGACATAATTTATTGCATTTTTAAGTAAAATATTTTTCTTACTTTTTTAATACACATATTAATGTCTGACGTTATGAAAATGCACATTTGTAAATAGTTGATTTATTTCTATCAGATTATAATTTCTAAAAGTAGTTGAAATAATCGCGTAGATAAATCAAAGGACTGCACTGAAATAATAAATAAAAGTATTACCCTTTGAGGAGTGAAAATATTTGGGCAGTTATTTAACTGAGTTAATGCTTTTATAGCATGCTCATGCTTCTGAAAATTTATGAAGCCAAACCCTTTTGATGGAGCATTTCTCTTTTTGAAATCTTTCATTACTTTAGCCTGAAAATAAGCATGAAAAAGTACTTACATTATGCATATAAAGAAACTATATTTTACAATGAAGTAACAATAAATCAAAATAAATATTGCATTATTCTAAGGCAAAAACTATGACTAGAGCATCAAGTTTGATAAAAAAAAAAATTCTAAATTTATATTTAACATTATGAGACATAGTTTTAATTCCCAACTTAACAAATAAACAAGGAAGAGCAGATATATATTGTTACAAAGCAGTAACGTTGTTTCCCTGACAAGCTAAAACTTGTCAACTTTAGTGGTACAAGGAATTTATTAGAAAAACATTGAACTTAGTCAGTCTTGTTAATATTGTCAGAACTTAGTAATATTGTCCTATCTCTACTGGGAGCCAGTAATTTCCTGAACCTTCTAAAGATTACATCACTTCCTTGTAATGATGTCACTTCCTGTTAAGAAGATATAAAAGCAAGCTCTCGAACCAAGAGTAGTTAATTGGAGTTTGGATCAGCAAGTAAGCTGGTGAGCTAATAAGAAACCTTTGAGTGATGTGTTCGAGATTTATTGGTGATCTCTGTTAAAGATTTTTACAAGTGCTGTTTTAATTACTTGTGCTACATTTATTTGCCTAGAATATTTGTAAAATAAAGAGCTTTATTTTTTAAATTTACTTATTGTATTGCATTTATGTACATTCAAAAGATGATTTTGTAACAATATCATACAATAGGAAAATGTACACAACAAATACAATAGTATTGCTGAGAAACAAAAAAATAAAGCAATGTTGCATGAGTGGGGAATCCATAAATCCAAAGTGGGTAAATATTAAGAGGAATGATGACCTTTTCCTCCAAGAAGTTCAGCTGGCCTTTATCTGTTTTTAATGTTATATTCAAATGGAGTTAATTCATATTTATTTGCACATCTTAAAGCTACATGGGCAAAATAATCATTAGATTGCACATACTTTATTACATGTCAAAAAGCATGGTTTATCCCCCTCAGTCAAAAACTGATTTCTCTTATGTAAACAGCTATTGGATCACAATACAGTAAAATCTGTTTATAACGATATTGTAGGGACCTAGAAAATATATTGTTATAGACAAGTTATCATTATAGATAGTGTGATGATTTGCGAATCCAAAGTTTATGTGCTTATTGATTCATCTTACAAATAATAGCTAATATAAAAATCTATTTTATAAACATATAACATGCACTTATAAGGTGTCATTTATCAGCAGGATCACCTAACTCCAATTAGAATTGGGTTTTTAATTTTTAAAAAATATTAATTGTATTTTGAAGATTTTGGTGATTTACATATTAATTGCAGAAAGCTATCGGACATTTTAATAAAATTTTAGACTGCTACAATGCATCATTGAGTTACTGATATAATTTTGGTGAATTCTACACTTTAGACGACCACCACAGGACAAACTTTTTGTGCCATCATAATCAAATTGTATTTGCTCAAAAGATTTTAAATAACCAATTACAGATCCTCTCACACAATATATATATATATATATCAAAATACAAATGAGAAAGAAAATGAGATTATAAATGATAAGCCTACCTCAGTGATAACAGATTCAGGACCTGCTGCTTTTTTACATAACTGCCGTAACATTGTATCGGTAAAATTCAGTGGTAGGTTTTGAATTAACAGTCTTGTTTCAGAAATAAAAAAATTAACATTCTTCAGTTTGGCTTTTTTTATCATTTCCAGCTGAAAATATAAAGTACATTTAGAATAGTAAAAAGAAATAAATAGAAATCACATAATATTTCAAATTATCATCTAGTTAATACTCAATTTTTTTTTGTAAATAAAGCATTCAGTATACATTACATACAGAAATACATTAATTACATAGTAGTTTGGTTGGGACTATTTGAAAAGTTTGTTATAACTGTGGGCTCGTTACACCGAGGTTTGACTGTAATATGTATCCACTACGAGTTGAAGACATTTACATTAAAAGAATGAAACTGAATGTCAAAATAAAATATTAGACAAGAAATGCTGTTTGATTTGTACTAGATAAAGCTGCTGAGATTTGCACTTGATAAAACTTTATGATATATATCTATACATAAAAGAGGATGTAACGAATAGTGATTTGGCTGAAAAACCAAATACTGAATATTCTGCTAAATTTCAGGCTGAATATCCTCTTTTCAAAAACATATCACTTTTGATTGTAAATAAAATATTTCTCAAATTTTAAACAACAAAAATGAAGATTAATAAAAATCGATCATTTATTATTTGTACATTTAAAAAATTAACATCTTGATGCATATTTTTTGTAAGATTTTCAAATTTCTTAATTCCAATAATGAAAAATGAGAAACCCTCTTCATTTTGGTATTGCTTCACATAAATAAGAGACAAGATAAATAATAAATAAGAGAGATAAATAAGATAAGATATCAATAAAAATCATTGCAGAACATGACAAACATAGTAGGAAATTAAGTGGATAAACTAAAATTATTAGAAGTAAATTGCTATTGTGATTTTTAAAAAAAACTAATAGGTGGGCTGGAGTATTTAAATGGGTGGGAAAAAAGTAGAAAATTGCCCAAGATTTGCAAATTAAACAAGAAAATATTTCCCACTCTTATTGAGAAAAAAATTCAAGGACTTTTCAAAGACTTTCAAGAACCTTTTTAAGAAAATTCAAGAACCATAAAATTAAATATTTTAGACATAAAAATGGAAATGATAAATTTAAATCAAATATTTTCACCATTATAGTTCAAATGTGGTATTACTTTCTTGCTTACTACTTCTAGATGTTTAAGTAGAAGAGCACTAAGGTAATCTGTTATGCTCATTTTGCAGTTAAAAGGCCAAAACTTACAGTTCAAAGTGGGTTTCAAAATCACAATGCAAGCGCCCTTACTTTTAGCCACAGCACAGCTACTACTAGATGCTAATTTCACACCAACTATTCTACTGGGTGGTTACCCACTTCACAAACATGTGAGGTTCATCCATCTAGCTTAAACTGCTTTTGAGTTATTGTGTTCACAGACAGATATAATTCCAAAATTGTATTTTTCAGACTCAGGCAGGATTAAAACATGGAGATTCATCAAAATCTCAAGGTTGAATTATTTGACGATTACAATGCTTTCTCTTTGAATACTCCACACAGAAGAAAGTAAAAGTCAGGATTTCATTCTCAATACATGTGTTTGCAATTATTCATGCAAGACAAAGAAATTGGATGGTTCAGCGAAACAGGTGAGGAAAAGACTGTGCAAATCGGAGTGCAAAGTAGTGCTGTGCCAAGTCTAAACAGCTTTGCCTTGCATACATTGAGTATATTTCCCTGAAAACTTAAGAAGACCAGTTTTATTTTGAATTTATTTATATAAGTTTAGAGATTTTCTTTGCATCAAGCATTCAGTCCCAAACTCATTTTTTCTTACATATTAGAGAGAATTTCATCCAAAGCACATGATTTTAAAATTATTTTTGAGAAATTCTACTAAAGTTTTTATCAGTGTGTTATTTTTTAAAAAATTGGAAAAATTCGAATATTCATTAAAACAATTTTTTCAGTAATAAACCAAGAGCAAATTAATGGGAAAATATCCTTAAGAAGGCTAGATAGACATATCTGCCACTACTCCTCAAGAAGTAACAATCTAAATATATGAAACCCATCCACAGTGGATAATATTATTAACGTGTCTCATCAAAATTTAAAAAACCAAAATCCTAAAAGCAATTGAATCACGCAGAATAAATTTCTCTGGAACTGAATAAATAACACAATTTTGGCTTAAATGATGAGCTCTGGTTGAAGATTTTCTTTATTTTTAATGTTAGTAAGAAATAATTAGAATTGGAGAAATGCCTATTAAATCGTCTCCTTCATAATCCTTTTATTTTCATACCTTTATTCTGAGATATTTTGATTTTAAATTGTTTTCACTTCCACGTTTCTTGCGTCTCTTTTATATTCTTTTTTCCATAACAAACTTTTGAGTTTTATTTTCTTGTGTATAGTTATAAATGCAGAAGGAAATAAATTATGCAATTACAGAGAAAAATGTATCAGATCAATAAATTTCAAATGTAGCAATATTTTATAAGTTGCTATCATATAAAAATGAAATAAATAAAATAAATCTAACCACATGTCATGAATAACCCCAATCAAGCCAGAGCTGAAAGAGATAAAATGCTAAATGTAAACTATGAGCGAGTCTGGAAATAATTTTGAATCTCGTAATTTCAGACAGAAGGCTGTTGCTTATTTTTCAAGGACCTAGCAAAAAATCAAGTACTTTTCCAGGGCCCTGAGTAAGGCAAATGAAATTAAAGGAGTTTCGAAGGAAGTGGGGACCTTGCATATAGTGAACAGTAATGAAATTATGATGGGTGATTGGAAAAAGGGTAAGATTCCCATAAGATTCTACTGGAATGTAAATCCTATTTCCAATCACACAACATTTATTTTCTGTATCTGATAATATATATAAAAAACCAAAGAGAACATACTTTGCTCTGAAAATGCTGATAATTTATTGTTCTAGCATCATAATTTCAGGCTTTACAATGATATGTGGCGTTATTAAATACACTAAATTTACTTCAAATTAAGTAAAGGTTAGATTTTTTTGATAATAAATGGATTGAAATGTAATTCTGCACAATATTCTTAGTTAAATGTATATAAAAGAGCGCGTTTTTTTTTTTTTTTTTTTTTTAAAAATTTTTTTTTTTAAATTTTTTAAAAATTTTGTGTTTTTTTTTTTTTTTTTTTTTTCCAAATTATTGTCCTTAATTGGTCGGTTGAATATCTGTTTAGTATTCGACATAAGGGCCAAATAGGCTGCAACTGAATAGTTGCCAAATATTCATTGCATCTCTATATAGGATAAAATAAAAATACCAATAAAAATAGGTACACTGCCAAAAATGATTAACAAAAAAGTTTCTAAATTAAATGAAAGCCAGAGAACAAAAACACTCATATTTTCCTTAAGATAGTTTTATAAAGCTATAAAAATGATAATAAAGCTATATTTTTGAATAATTTAAACACATTTTATACAGTTTGATATAAATATAACCTATAACATCAGAAATAATCAACTACAAAAATGATATTTTTCTAAGTATCTTTTCTAGAAACATTAATAAATCCATAAATCTGATAACTTTACACTAGAAAAACAATATTATTTTAAATGAAACATTTTAAATCATGATATATATTACTAATGCCAATATAGCAAGATACAATCATTATTTAAGTATTTAAATAACTGTAAGTATGAAAGATCACCTTATTCAATATTAATCAATCAATAACATTATATCTGAACTAAATTTATTTGATTCCATGCTGAAATTACTGTATTACAGCCATTAAAAATATTGATGAAACCTTAAAAAGTAAAAAATAGACTATATTTGTAAAAAGGAAAACTTAATTGGTATAAATAAATGCCTAACTTTCCTGTAGAAAATCATAATTGCATAAAACTGATAAATAACAAAGAAATAGATTTAACATCAAAATGCATAATAAGAAAATTTGGATAACATGAAACAATATTGTGGTGCCAACAAAATAATTTCATAGGTTTTTTTTTTTTTTTTTCCCCTTTTCAACATGAAACAAATATTGCTTAACATGGAAAAAAGATTTTGCTTTCTTTGCACGAACACAATATATTCATTTCTTCTGTATTTGCATCTTTATCCAGATTATTTGGCTTATTCCCCCATTAGAATTCATTTTGTTAATATTTGTGATTAAATTTAGCAATGGGCGAGTTAAAATTGATGAATTGTGTGTCAAAATCAGTAAATTTCATGGGTCTTTTTGTATTTCGAGAGAACTAATTTTTTTTACATGTACTATATGGGAGAGAAATCTGGATGTAAACAAATTACTATTCTGCTTAAGTAGAAGATGTAGTGACTCCAGGTAGCTGATGAAAAATGGTAGAAAAAAATCCCAAACATATTTTGAATTTTTTTGATTAAATGTGTATAATGATTTGAAATGTAAATTGTTTTGCACACTATATCTAATATGATGTGTTGGACAATATATACTTATGTTCAAGCGTAAGTTTTAGCAGGAAAGTGAATTATTTTTGATAACATGGAAAATATTGGTAATTTTTTTTTTCTTTCTTTTAAAGAATGCATAGTTTACTTGAAATTCTTTTAAGAGGAAAAAATATTTCAGTCTACTCAGTTTCATGATAAACATTTTCACTATATAAAAATTTAAACTAGATAATTTGAAATAAGTACGATGGAAAAAAATAATTGAGAAGATACAGAATCATAGGCAAACATTCACTGTGAGCAACAATCCTTTTGAAAAGCATTTGAAGTTACTTTAAAGGTATCTGAAAATCATTCTAGAAAGGAAGATAAGTTCAAGTAAAACTAAAAGTAAACATTAATTACTCGAGTTCTCTTTGCCATGTCGGCTTTTGACATGCCATTTGCTTCTTCAGGCTTAATTATACCAACACGCAAGAGATTCAAATTTCTCTTATCTTTTTTCTCTTGTGGTTTCTTTGCAGGAATTGCATCCTTTCTAACAGCTATAATACAAAAAATTCGTCTTCCATCAACTGTCACACCTGGATCCTAAAAACATTGAATTAAAAAAAAAAGTTAAAAGACAATTTTGAGAAAGGATTAAATAAATGCTTTTACAAATGTAGCTAAAAGTATTCATTTAATCCTTTTAATGTAGGTAAAAGTATTCATTAAGGTGTAGTAAAAAACTATTACTCAATTACTATGATGCAATTACTCAATATGGTAAAAGGAAATTATGTTGACTTCATTTAAAATAAATCAACAAGTACGAAACACTGTCATGAAAAAAATGATTGATGACAGCTTGCAACTAGCCATTGTTTTAAAAACAAATTGCTTTGTGTTATAAAAATGTTTCATTAGCAGTTAGGTAACAAAAGCAGATGACTGATAAAAAAAAAAAGCTATAGAACATGAACCTTAACTCTTGATTCCAAAAATGATTCACCAATGTTGTCATCTTCAAAAATATTTGCAATATGTAGATTTGTCTATCTTTGGAACTTAATCATCTGTTAATCATAATACTTCAATGAGTTAAGAACAATGTGCTATGAACAAGGGATGTAAGGACTGGCGATTTGGCTGAATACTAACTTTTTAAAAACATTTGATTGTAAATCAAATATGTTTTATATTTTAAATGAAAATATTGGATTGTTTTATTATTTATATATCTAAAATCTACATGACCTATACAGTGGGTTGCCAATTTAATGTGGACACTTTCATATTTTTTCAAATATCTCCCAAAAATTTGCATTCATTTCCTTAGAATTTCGAACATGTAAATATTAGACTTGAACTCACATTTTACATTGAAGATTCAGTCGAGAGAGCATTTAGGGGACCGTCTACAAATTGATGAAGACGAAAATTATTTTGACCCACCCCACTTCACAAAAAGCTGATAATGAGTTAAAACTTTCAACAATAGTCATATTTGACGTGTATAATACTTGCATGCATTTTCGTAAATTTTGGAAAAATACTCGGGAAAATATAAAGATTTTCTTAAAAAATCCCAAATTTTTCCTCGTGTTTCTTGCTTATAACATGCAAGTTTCCCCAACACATTATATGAAACTTACAGAATACTTGACAAAATGTAAAAGAAGCATTGTATTAAAATTTGAATTTAAAAATTTAAATATTATGGGAAATATGAGCATTTGCAGTAAATAATTTTTTACGCGCATGCGCAAAACGTAATTTTTCTTTCATAACTTCAAAACCAGATATGTAGGGCAACTTTTGTAAAAATTCCCGTCAAATATCATTATGATTTAGAAAGATATCAGCATTGCAATTTGTTGAATTTCAGTACACTCTACTGGCTCTGCTTATTCTGTGACTACACCACTGGTGGTGGTTGATTCAACATGCTACAAGTTAGTCTACACTAACTACAAACTACATTGGGGGGGGGGGGGGTAAATAACCTTATAATAAGCTTTCACTCAGCAACAGCTTTAAGAACATCATAACACCTCCCAATTCTTTTTTTTTTAATTATACCAAATTACTCCTTTTTTTCCTTGTTGAACTCTAAATAAAAAGTAAAAAACTCTAATACCTAATATTTATGCCAAGTTAACTGGGATTAACACATATCTATTAAACAAAGCATGTTTCTTTTTTCTGAAACAAAAAAATCCTAACAAATTTTGTAGCCAGTTTTTAACCAGCTACAAAATTTGTCATTTCCCTCCCTTTCTTTAATAAGAAATTGTAATTTTTAACATGTAAGTATTTTTTTTATCTACCACTATTTATTTCAATCTATATTTTATATGACTTTTAATAAGCAATCCTTTTTTTTTGCTTTTTCTACAGTAATATTTCATTACTTTAAAATTATCCTCTAGGGGTATAGCAATGTGGGGATTGTGTTGCCTCCTCCCAACAATAGTACGTACCTCATTCGAGAGGGGTCGGGCCATGGCCCAGTGATTCCGGCCTCAATACTTGAGCTATTGCAGCAGCTGTCAATCAGAGGCCCCATGTGCCAAGGAAGGCCAGAAGTAACACAGTTTGCGGTTACTTTCAAATTAAATTTTTATTCTTTTTAGGAGTAATTGGAACTCCATCTAAAATATCCTAAAAACTAAGCTGCTGTAAAAATCTGACAAAATTTCGAACAATTGTAAATTGTTAATGTGAGACACAAACATATATATTTTAACCCAGCAACTGGATAGTCACTAATTTACTTCAATAAGAAATTTGACAACTTGATTGATTTTGATAGAATCTAAATTTATTATCTTAATTTTATATTTGTTCTAAATCGAATTTTGAGACAGAGAATGAATCTAAAGATATCCCAAAATTCCAAGATTTGAGAAGATAAAAAAAATCCAGAATTCCAGATAAGCCCTGAATGCAATCATTCTGTGTTTTGAAACATTGCAAATCAATCATACAGAAAGCTATTTTACCAAACAAAATGAAGTTTAAAATTAAAATTAGAGACCCCCCAAACTCAAACAAATTTAAAATGCTAGAAGAAAAACCAACTTACTACATCTGATTGCTCAATTAATTTTTCTGCACTTTCTTTTGTTTTAAACTTGACAAATGCTGATCCTTTAGGATAGTCTGTTAATTGGTCTCTCACAAGGACACAATATTCATATTCTCCATATTTTGCCATTTCTTCTCCAAGGCTTTCTTCTGTTGTTGCAAAGGACACATTTCTAAGAAAAACAGTTTTTCTCTCATTAACATCATTACTTCTTACTTTCTTAATGGCCAACTTTTCCTTTTTATCAACTATTTTATATTTTTTATTCACCATGTTTTCTTTTTCAATATAATTTTCTTCAACTTCTTCATCAGCATCAAATTCTGAAATAAAAACAATTTTATAAAACAAATAATTATATCCTATATTATTGAAAATTTTTATTCTTGTTAATGGACTAGATTTCACATGTATAATGTTTGATACAAAAAAAGTAAAACTGAATTATAATATTTTCAAGAAAATCTATGAAAAAATTATAAGAAATACACTAGTTTTTATAAATATTCCTTTGATATATTTATAACCCTTGAGTATAAGTGTAGGGTTTAAACAGAAGTTTAATGATGGCCAAAGTTATTGAAATTTTTTTTTCCCTCCCTTGTCATATTTATTGCACACAATTGCAAAAACCATAAGCAATCATACTGTACTTTAATTGAAATAACTTAAAATGAAATGAAACTATACAATACAATGCCATAATGAGTAAGTGTAAAAGCACATGAAATTAAGGGTTGAAATGTAGCCAGACTATCAAAGGCACAGGAAATGAAGCATCTAAATCGAAGTGCAGAACACAGCGAAGTTCCAAGACAGCATGTTGTCATGGCACAGGATTACAGTTAAAGTGAAATGCCCCCCCCCCCCCCTCTTTTCTCATATGCATTATCTCTCCAATATATATTTATACAATTCATTGCTTTTAAATGGACGCAGGAAGTATTTTCGTAAAAAAAGGTGTCAAGCTGATCAATGATTTTATTATTATAATGAAGTATAATTGAGCTTAAAAACAATCAACTAGAAAAAGAATAGATTTAAAAAATAATAAATTTAACTTAAACTCTAAACAGAAACAACAAAATTTAAACAATAAAATTTAGACAAAATTTATACAATGTTTAAGTAGTGTGCAATTGCATACAAAAAACAAAGAACAATAGAATTTAAAATCATTCAAAGAAAACCAAAAAATTAAGATAAACTCAGAAGGAATCGAATTAAACAAGCAAGGAATCCATTCTAGTCCATTTTATCAAGGATTAAGGACTTTATTTGAAATGGATTCAATGTATAATTGACATGTTATTAAATTAAAACATTCTGTACATTCCTAATCAGGAATTTTCACTTGATGAAAGTAAAATAAAATGGCTTAAAAATATAGCTTATATTTTATAATCATGTAACAGAAAGTTCGATAATAACCCAGAAAATATTAGATCATTAGTTATAACCCAGAGAATAAACAATATTTAAAACAAACTGAAATAGATTAATTTGTAAGTTGAGAAACTAGTACATTGTATAGCAGTATAATTCAGAAAGGGAGCAATAACGAATAGTTTAATTTTATTAAAAATTTTCAAATACAGTTTTTCTAGAGACAACTCAAAAAACAACTTACCTTCACTAGAATATTCACTGGATGAACATTTATCATCACCAATGCGAGAGTTTGCGAGTGCTTCAGCACCTGAATCAAACTCTTTCAGGAATGCATTAAGTTTCCTTTCATCTTCATCACTTTCATTTTCTTTGAATATGTCATCTTCATCTGCATCTTTTTCAGATTTTATTTCAATTTCACTGTCAGATTCATCTTTAATTTCTTTTTTTATGACAGATGAATATGGCTTTTCTTCACTTAAACCCTGCAGCTTCAATTTATATGAAGTTTTATCAACTGCATAATCAATAGCTATTTTGCGACCTGGAAAATTATAAGTTTAATATATAAACTCATTGGCCAAAAAATTTTACATGAAAAAATCTGATGAAGTTTACAAAAATAAGAAAACATCAGAGAAATGCTATACATTTTCAAACATTTTGAAATAAACAACTTCTAAGGGAGATGTAAAACCAATTCCCCCCCCCCCCTCCAAAAGGATTCATTAGTGTAAAGGAGATTTAAAGACTCTACTTATATTTTTATTACATTTAGTGACGCAAATACAAAGCATTTTTGGTGCAAAATTTCATTTAACATGATAGAAAAATTAATACACAGTATGCTTGTATCTAAAGAACTTGTCATATTCAACAAAACCATAACATAATACAAAAACATTTCAACTGAAGTAAGCAAATTTTATGTGTCTTTGCTTAAGTACTAAGTTTTTTTTTCCCCTCCTAAATGCAATTTTTTTCAAAATATAATGTTAATGAATTCCGGGAAAATATTTTAGAATATACACATACCATGAATTTCCTTATAATTCATTGTTTTCATAGCTTGGATTAAAGATTTTGTTTCTTCAAATTCAACAAAAGCAAAGCCTCTTTTCTTTCCATCTAAAAAAAATAAATAATCAGAAAAATTTCCTCAAATATAAAATGTATAGATATGCATGTGACAGGTGAAATAGTAGTTTTAAAAAAAAATTTATAAATGTCAACTAACTCGTATAGAAACTACTCGGGGAAGAACAAATATATTCATACAGCAAATAGCAATTTATATATCAATAGTTTTACCCATTGCACCAATTTATTACAAAACTTTCACCAAAACTTCATAGAATGAAGTTTATAGCCTTCATAATTAATATTAAATCAAATATTTGAAATATTGTATATATATATTCAGGTGCATTATTTGGTTATTCATAGCAAAATACATGTTCAGTTTATGTTTTTAAATCACAGAGTATATATATTTAATGAACAATTATTTTCTAACATGGATTTTAATAAATATTAATTTAGAAGTAGAATTACTTATAACAAATTAGAATCATGCCTTAAACTGAAAACAACTAGTTATAAGCCAGACATATAGAGAAACTTTCTTAGGAAATGCAACCACATTGCTCAGACCAACTGAACACAACAAGAGCGATATTTCTTACTTTAACGAAAATATAATCAATACTACTATAATGCTAGTTTAAATTTCCTTATTTGGAAATATATATTGGTGGTTCTTTAGTTATTTTAAAAATTATTATAAAGGGCGGGTACAGTTCTTTTTAACTCAAAAATTTACTGATCCCTGCTCTATGATATTTGAATCTCTCTCTAAATACATAATTTTAAGAATTCAATTTTGGAGGAATTTTTTAAAAATTAGAGAAGTCCAATTTCAACTTCTCTGGAATATAATGGGTCATCCACAAATAATGCAATTTTTTTCAAGTGTATGAGCCAAAAGACAGAGAGTGGGGATAAACTACCTCCATCAATTTGCTATGGAAGCAGGTTGTAAACTTAAATTACTCATAACACAAGGTTTGAAGAGTGCAGTTTGATTCTAACAGTTATGTTTTCAAAGTTAAAATGGAAGTGACAAAAGAGCAGATTTGCCATAGTTTGTTTTATGAGTTCAACAACGGAAAGGCTAAGGAATATTAATGCATTATATGGGGAATTGAACAATAAGCGTAAACCAGTGTCATTAGTTTGGAATTTCTGGGACCACAACAGTCTAGAAGACAAGCCTCATCATGGAAGATTTATAGAGCTTGTTGAGAATGTCCTGCAAACACTACTGGAATCAAATACCATCATAACTGTTGAGGATCTGGACAAGAAGCTTCGATTTAGTCATTCAAATATTCATCAACACCAGTGGGCAATTGGAAAAATCAGCAACTTCGGTCAATAGATTCTTCATATACTTTCCGAGTCGGATTGTGTGCAGAGAGCAAATGTATGCTTTCTGTGTTGTCACATCTCAGGAATGCACCTTTTTTGGACCAAATAGTGAGAAGAAATGGGTTCAACAACAATGTTAACTCTACAACAATGTTAAGAGTCGAAGACAGTGAAAAATGGAAAAGGAACACCATCCTTCCAGGCTAAGGAAGATCTTTACCCATATAAGGTGTTACCCATTTGTTGGGATATGAAAAGATGCAATGAAATTTGAACTTATAAAACCAAACCAAGAGATAACAAATGAGATCTATTGTGAGTAACCCAAGTGGCTTTGGTCAGAGCTAGCAGAAAAATGGTCATTTTTTGGTTTCAAGATAAAAAAGTGTCAGGACAATGCTCAGCCGCATAAAGCAAAGATGACATTACAAAGGCTGGAGTAGTTCAAACAGGAAACGATGCCTCACACACCATATTTGCCATCTTAATATCATTAATTCCACAATCATCTAAATTATTTGGACAGAAAAAATATGAATTCTATAGAGGAGGCCAGAACAATGCCGGAGAAGTATTTTTCACTTCAGACAAGTAAGTTTGGAAAAAAGGGCCTTGAAAGTCTACCAGAAAGATGGGAGAAAAATTGTAAAAAATGAAGGAGAGTATATTTCATATTAAAAAGATTTTTCTTTCGTTTAATTTTGAAAAATAAAAGCACAAAAATTTCTACTATTTATGGGATGAATCAATATATCACCTAATAATGTCTACAACTTATAGATTCATAATACAAGATGGGCCAATATAAAAAAGAATATAAAGAGAATACAAATTCTTCAGACCTTCTTTGATAGGAATTTTCAAATCCACAACCTTTCCATATTTAGAAAAGATTTCATTTAAGTCTTCTTCACTTATCTATTACGAAAGGAAAATGAATTTTATATAAATTAGCTACTCAAAAATATAAGAGAAACAAAAATCATACAAAAATAGCTCAGCCTTAAATAAAGATAAATTCAAGAAGTAAAATGAAAAGAAATAAGAATTAAACATTTGTCTAAATTTTTGAAACATTTTTTTAAGTCACAATGTTGAAATAAAATTTGTATGAAATAAAAAAGAAATATTTAACACATTCATGACGGCTCTAAAAATTGTTTCTTTTCACAGGGCAGCAAACCTGAGAGCGCTTTGCTTTATTGGGTGGCGATGTGCACAATAGGAAGACTTATGTGGCCCAACGAGATATTCGTGAGCCACCAGTGGCACATGCCACCTGATGGGACATCCAGGTGTGAGCCACCAGTGGTACACACCGCCTGATGGTACGTTCAAGTACGAGCCACTGGTGGTAAATGCTGGCATGAATGTGTTAAAAACGTATTCTAAGTTTTTCATTTTTGTAATTTTACAAAATTAATTTTAGAACACAGTGAATATAATACAAGGCTACCACAGGTACCTCATGTAATAAATTAGTTGTTTCAGAAGCCTGCTAAGTGAAAAATAGGTATGAAAACAATGATTCACATTGAAAAATGAAAGCACAGGAATATAAAGAAAGTCAATATTTCTCCATCATTACTTGCAAACAGTTTCTGTTTAAAAATATTTACAGATAAATTAATTTTATTGCAAAAAATATATATATACGCAAGCAATTAAAAGCATAGTAGATAGAAATTGCATTTACAGTGAAATATAAAAATGTAAGCAGATCTTGTCCTTTATCAATATGCTCTTAATTAAATACCATCTACCCTTTTTGATTTACTTTAGAGCCATCACAACATAAAATTATATTTTAGGCCAACAAATCTGCATATTCCAATACATGGCACACTCTTAGAAGGCCACTGGCATGCCATGATCCCACCTTCCATTTCCAAAAAAACACCATTATTTTTAGAAGTCTACACTTAATTTGCTTTCCTTCTTTAGACCAAAATGTCAGGAGAAACCACATTTCACTTTATCACTGCTATTTATTGTTTCATTACATAATAAATGAATGCAAAGTTTTTAAAATATCTGAAGACTTAATAACATAGCAATGTAGAGGGGCCAAGGTGATATACATGTCACGGATGCAAGAGAGACAAAACAATGCATTTACGCCACTTTAAAAAAAATCAAATGTGATGATCATGAGGAAATAATACTATGTTCCAGATATCATTTACCTTTGCTAAGCCACTGATGTGATTGGGTGGGGGAAAGAATCATATGCGCTGGATGTTGCTCACTGCGTCATTGAACGGAATTAAAAAATATTGCCGGTAGACCCCATTTATAATATAGGGAAGTTTCCTTCCAAGTGTCTCTAAGATTTCCGCAAAACACGGCATGACCTCCAGGTCATCATCAGGAAAAATGACAGCTATCAGATTCTCTTGATTATATCATCAAGAGTGCTAAGAACTCTTTTACATGTTGACTTTCATCCTCAAATACTAAATAGATATCAGGCGAGGTTCATCTCAAACAAAGAGAATTTCATCTCTATGAAATTCTGCATCAAAATTAAATTCTGTAGTTCACAGCATCATTAATTATAAACAACTCAGGAACACTTTATAAGTTCTCTTCGGTATGCAACAAGGACCTAAATATGAAACTAAATTAAGCCCTGGATAGTTTCACAACTTCTTGAATAGATTACTCAAAAAGCAAGTAATTGAAAAAAATACACAAAACAGTAAGAATTTTGAGTAACTTTTTCCAATAGCTTGACATATATTTTTAATAATTAAATTCATTTCAAATTTTTAAAAATCAAATATTTAAACCTTTTATCAGAGATAAAGACCTTTCTTTTCAAATTATATCTCAAAAAGGTATGGACTGAATAAAAACGTTTTTTAGAAATGTAAAAATCTTGAACAACAGCTACAGAATCTAATTTCAATATATATCAAGATTTTCTAAACACTATTCTTTAAACATATATGTTAAACTGCTCTTATCAATATTTTCCATCTTGAGTTTTATAGATTTTGAAACAAAAGAAAGATCTTATTTCAATTGATGCACATAATAATGCTGAGGTCATTAAATCAAACTAAATAATTGTAATCATTACCTTGAAAGAGAGGTTTCGAATTATTAATCGTTTCCTCTTCTTTAAATTGGGCCTTTCTGTAAACTGCTGTTTGGCTTTTTCTAAAAAAGTGAGAATAAAAAAAGAAGCAAATTTCTCTCATTAACTCATTGAACAGAAATAAACAGTGAAACTCCTGTTATTCATCTGATGACATTTAAAAAAAAAAAGATAAGGAAAATAAGATAAAATAATTTAACAAGAGAAAATAGATATTTGATGAATCCATTAGACCAAGACTCCTTAAATAATGCATCCCATTTTTTTATTATTTACATTTTCCCTCATATTTGGCCATGTAGAATAACTTTAGGGTCACCACAACTTTCATAATATCTGCTTTTGTCAGATTCTTCAATACTACTATTAAAAATACTTATGGAAACATTTTTAATTATGATATATAATAAAAGTTGATCCAATGACAGAACCAAATGTTTTTTTAAAACTAAATTCCTTATAGCAGTGGTGCCCAACCTTTTTGGTTGTGTAAAAAATATTTTGAGGCCCACTAACTAAATATACCTAAATACACAAGTAAAAAAATACAGACACACATATCATATGTTTATATTATATGCATGTATACATCAGTAATTACTAAAGCTTGCTGTAAAGGGATTAAAAATATATTGTTTATAAAGCAAAAAATGAGTTGTGGAGGGAGTTGAAATTTTCCCCATAATTCCCTTACGATTGAAGATAGAAAGAAAATTCAAATTAGGCGCATTATTGCTTTATCGTAACTAACGTTTTTTGTATTTAAGTTTTTTGATAGCTGCAATTGCTTAGAAGTTGTGAGCTGAAAATTGATTACCCCCCCCCCAACTCAAACTGCCTTTTAACCTAGGCATGTTAGCCTTTATTAAAGAGCTCTTATCATTTGTAGTCTCTTCCACCATCTTTTATTTTTGAGGCTCTAATCCTAATGAAAATAGAGGAATAAATGTTCTTTTCCTTATATCTTCAGACAAAAGGAATCTACCTTTGCCTTTCAGCTTGCAAATGGGTTTTTTTTTAACTACTTATCTTTAATTAATGTCTTATTCACATTTTTATTTTCCAATGGAAAAGAATTATTTAGAATGTTGAAAATCTTTTTCAAAGGAAAAGCCATCACCATGTTGAAAAATTTCAGAGGTCCTGCATTAGACTATTATACATGACATCTTAAACAGGTGAAACCAGCGGGAGGGCCTCCCCGAAACTTTCTCGCATACGACAAGTAATGTGGAGTGGGTAAACACTCAGTGGATAGGTAAATATTCTTGGGGTATTTACCCAAGGCCTGGTTATTTTGAGAAAAAAATTATGAATGGTGATTTACAATGAAACATATCAAATTCATGAATTCCTGAAACTTAATATTTTGCAAAAAGAATTACATATGTTCTCAATTTTTAAGAGCGCTGAGGTTACTTTATTTAACATTTTTGACTACGAAATCTTACTGCTGATATCGCGCAAGATTTCGCAATGTGCATTTTGAACCAAATATGCAATTAGAATACCTTTTTTTTCAATGGATTGAAACGAAATTTGAGCACAGATCTATAATTAATATTAGGAATCATTATACCAATTTTTATTTATCTAAGCCAAAGGGTTTAGGAGATATAATTTTTACAAGTATGCGATTATACAAACCGACAGACAGTCAACCCTTTGACGGATTTGGCCCAACATTTGATAAGGACCTACATTCATGACGATAAAACTATACCAAATTTTATCCATCTAGCTATTCAAGTTTTTGAATTATAGTGTTCGCATGACCTCGGACAGACTTCCAGTGGACGGATTTTGTCCAAAATTTGATAGAAACCTACAAATTATGTGTAAAGATCACATACCGAATTTCATCCCCGTAGCTCTGATAGTTTTCGAGTTATCGTGTTCACAGACACACATACAGACAGACATAATTCCAAAATTGTGTTTTTCAGACTCAGGGAGGTCTAAAACGTGGAGATTCGTCAAAATCTCGAGTTCGAATTTTTTGACGATTACAATACTTTCTCTTTGTATATGAGAAAGTAAAAAAAGTAAATTGGGAAATATGATAAACATTACTAATTATCACACAATATAAATGATATGCTGCTCATTCACAGGAAGTCAAGATATCCTGAAAATCAAATACAAGATGTCATAACTTGATTCTAAGAAGAATGGTTTTACTAATATTTATTTATTTTCTGATGCATATGCTTGCCTCATGCACTAAAATGACAACACCTAAAAAATACATTTGCCATTCTGAGTTTTGTACATAATGCATTTGGCAATACGTCTGTTTACAGCTACTCTCAAGCCTGACTTCCTTGGTTTGACACCAATATGTACAAATAAAATAGATTCGATATAGATAAAAATTCAGATTCTCTGGAAAGATTATTCAGAAATATTAAATTAACTTGGTCTGCTAAACAACCAATCATTATCCAACAATGTAAAAGTCAGATGAAAAATCTAACCATCTTCAGATACGAGACAGAACACAGTAAAAAAAAATTAAACATATAAATTAAATGGATAAGCATTAAAAATTTCAGTTATCTTGAGAATCCTTACCAGAAAAATTATTATGTTTTATAATATAAAAGAACATAATGATGCAAAATAAAAGTATACCACCTGGAGGAAAAGTATATTTTGGTACTCTTTCATACGCATCACAAAAGCTATTGGAGATGTGAAGGGACAAAATACACATATTGTTTGAACACAATAATCGGGAGGAGGGGTCATGCTATTCCTTAATCAAAATAACTTAAAATGAGATGAAAATTATTTTACTTCTGTTCAACTCTACAACCAAGCATGATAAGTATTAATCAGGAGAAAGACATATTTATAGACTAGTTGTTGGTCACAGATTAAAAGAAACAATTGATAAGAAAATATTTTAGTGATACACAATATGATACCATAATGAGTTAGTATAAAAGCACATGGAACAAGGATTGAATAGTAGCCAGACTATACAAAGCACAGAAAATGAAGCATACAAATCGAAGCATTCAAAACAGCAGCATTTCTAAACAGTGCGTTATTGTCATTGCATTTATATGAAGTGAGTATTCCCCCCCCCACACACACACACACACTATCTGTATCGTCTCTTCAACGCTTTTTATTCAATCATTTTTTTAAAATGTATACAGGAAAAATTTTCCAGAAAGAAAAAGCTGACAAATTGATCAGTGAATTTATTATCATTTTTAAATAATTGGAATTTAACTTAATTAAAACATTCTGTTCATTTCCAATTAGGAATTTTCACTCATTGAAAGTAAAATAAAATGGCTCAAGAAATATAGCCCTTTTTTAATAATTACGTAACAAAGTTCAAAATTAATTTTTTAAAAGAATATTCGATCATTAGACATAACTCGGATCATAAAAAATACCACAAACAAACTGAAGATTATTTTGTAATTTGAGAAACCTATGTAATGCATAACAGAATTTTACATAATTCAAAAAGGGAGCAATAATGTATAATTTTATTACAAATATTTTTTTTAATTGTTTTCAAATACAGCTTTCCTTAGAGATCTGAATAAAATACTGCTCAATCAGTCAGGTAAGCTTTTACCAATATTGACTTATTTGCTGATGCATATGTTGCTTTATGCACTAAAATGACAAATACTAATAAACAAAACACGAGTTTAGTACATTATGCATTTACCTATACACCTGTTCAACAGCCATTCCCAACTCCGACTTTCTTGGTTTGGTATTATCATACAAATAAAATAAATTCCATATAGATAAAAATAAGAGATAAAAATTCAAATTTTCTGGAAAGATAATGTAGAAATGCTTCTACTAAGCAACCAATCATTACCTAATAGTGTAAAAATTACATGAAAAATCTAACAATGAATGTTAAACTAACCATCTTCAGATACAAGACTGAACACAGTCATATTTTAAAGTTATTACTCAAATAAAATAAGAATGAAAAGTGTTCAGGCAGCGCGAGAATCCTAATTAACCAAAAAATGATTATAATTGTAATATAAATACACCAAGAGGATAAAATATATTTTTATACTTCTCCCATTAGCATCACAAACACTATTGGATATACATGTACAAAAATGCATGCTAAACTGACCAAGTACAGCAACATTATGCTGCAAAATCTGCCATTTGCAGCACAAAATTGCTGCACTTCACACTCTGGCACAAATTTTAACAATTGCAATATTAACAGAAATTATTTTCTGTGCCAACGTTTACGATTTCGGACAATAACTTTTCTACTGAAACAAAAGCATATATAACTTAATATTTCTTCATTTTAATTAATACAGGGTGGTCACAAAGTCTTTCCTTGATTATGAAAGAACCATTGAATTTAATAGTGTAAAATTTTTATTATGGAATAGTCGTGTTCTTAAATTTTTTTTAGAACAATAGATGGTGCAACTAATGCAGAAATAGTGATTTTATCTTCAATTGTTATCAAAATGGTGAAGGAAAAAGCTTAATGTGTTCTTTGGGTCCATGAATCCAAATCGGCCATAACTGCTCAATGTCGATTTTGACAGTTGTTATGGACGAAAACCTCCAGACGTGAAGTCATTAAAAGAATGGTATGCAAAATTTAAAGAAACTGGCAGCATTTGCGACTGTCCAAGAATTGGTAGGCCTACCATGACCGAATCAAAAGTGGATCTCATTCAGCATACATATATCAGCACCTTGACATTCTTCGAGTACCAAGGGTGCTCACATTGAAATTTACAAACACAAGTGGTTTTATTAAAAACTTTATAAATGTCTACAATATATTGAAACAACCATATGCCAAATTATAATAGTTTTACAATATTTTTTGTAATCAGGGAAAGACTTTACGACCACCCTGTATATCACTTTAATTCATTTCTTATATTAAATTAATTATAACAATAAATTGGTAAAAATATTTCCATATTTAATTAGTTCATTCTATGAAGGAAAATTGATACGACTTTACAAAATTGCATTTAATTTAAAGCTTTTAATAAATAAATCTTGGCTACATTTTTTACTATAAACCTAATGTTACAAACCTTACATAATTTAAATTCATTATCCAGTCAAAGGACAGCAAATATTTTGAAAGTTTAAGGATTTTTTTATGCAGGTGTAATTTGGTAACAAATAACTTAGAAAAGCGTATATGCTTGTATGAATTTTTACATCCAGAACAATTCTTCAGAGCTTTTTATTTTATTGGAAGCTTTATAGCTTTACAAAATGTAAAAGATAAAGTATTGCATATATTAAATCCAAATTCAAAATGGAAGTATTATAACATGATCATTACTTACCTGTACTTTTACTTTGATGGACCATTTCGATAGTCTAAAGAAATATATAGCAAAATACATCTTGTTAATTCTTTCACTATGAAAAATGCAGCATAATTAGTAATAATGATAAAAGACAACAATGAATGGGTAAAGAGAAGGTAAAAGCAATTCTGAAGAAATTAAACAAAATGAGATCTCTCTGAGATCTTGCTTAAGATGGCCATTTATTTTTTTCCTCAAAATAGGACATTTGGTAATTTGTATGCTTTAATACATGTTTAGGTATTAGGACGTGACCATTTATTTTTTCCTCAAAAATTGGATATTTACTAATTTTTAACTTATAGTATGTGTATTCAAGAAAAGGCAGGTTTCTTCAGTTACTATTTATTAATGAAAAGAACAAGAATTAGACATGTGAAAATGTATAAATTTATGTATTTTTGTACTTTTGTCAAACAAATTTTAGCTTAAATATATTTGGTAATGAACTCGAGTAAAAATGAAATTCTTGGAAAAATTTCTTAAAATTTACTTTGGTAATTAACATTGCTTTAAGAACTGCAACTGTGTTCTTCTGCTTGTCCACAACTTAAGCATAGAAGAAAAATCTTTTCTACGGGTGCAGTTGTGCTGTGCAGACATAAAATATATTCAATAAATATATGAAATTTCATACGACTTAAATTATTGGCATGAAGTGTTAGAACAATTCCATCCAACGACTCTCAATGAAAACGTTCCCAGTGCTTCATTACATTAATTTTTTTGTGGTGTAATGCAATAAGAACCCAAAGAAATAAGTGTGAACCAAGAGTTTCTGACAGATTTGCGATATATTGCATAGTCCTGCCATTGCAGCACTACTAACCGCTAACTACCCTAGGATTTTTTGTACGCTTCTTTGAAATTTTAAATTCCCTTTCTGAAAAAGGAACATTTCAGTGTCCCAAAGCTGTGTTTGGGGACAATGGGACAGGCTACCTAAAAATGGGATGGACCCATTCAAAATGAGACACATGGTCACATTAATCATGCTATACACTTATTAGCCTTATCTAATGTAATCTAAGCAAAATTTATTTTCCTCTTAGATTAAGTGGCATTTTTTCACTTATACTAATAAGTAATAATCATTTTTTTAATGTTAATCAAGCTAAAAAACTATGCAGTATATCTAAATATTTCAGAGTATGCTATTAATGCATTCAGAAATGCAAGAACCGGAAATCGTTGCATAATAGTTACTGAAAGGATTTAGGCAAAACAACACTACATCTGGATGGATATTGTGTTCTTAAATGTTAGCCGATAAAATAAAACGTATGAAAACTTTCACATTATGTGCCTTTCAAATAGTATGTCACACACACACACAGTAATTTTGCAACCTGGCCATTAAAATAGACTTTCAACAAAAATTTCAGGGCCTGATTATTTTCAATACATTTCCGACAGTATATATATATAATCCAAGTTTTATTAATGTCTACATTAATTGTATTTCAACATGAAGATATCGTATAGATTTGTAAAAAATTTTTACCTATACAACATCTAGATATTACCTTCAAGTTATCAGAAACTGTACTTACCACGATATAAAATTTGTCACAATACAGTGATTTGAAGAATGAGCGGAATGGCATTGATTTAGCGCACGTGCATTGATTGATTGATTGATTGATTCATAGGACGGAATTGTGAGATTTTATTATTATTTTATATTTTGGTAAACAGATTTCCCGTGCTGAGGGTTCACCTCCGTTTTCCAATAATCCTCCAATTTCAGCTATCGCAGTTCTTTCTTGAGTACATAAAGAGCCAAAAACAGCGATAAGAATATTATTGCAACTTTGCCACAAAATTAGGCTCTTAATTAAGTAAACAATAGGAACACGAAATTTAATATTTTCAAAGTATCCTTAAGCTATAACATTAGAAAACTCCACTTTAAACATTAATTAACATCAGAGTGTTGAAATTTTGAAGATTCCCAATGACTTAAGATTATCATCGGAAGTTGATGGGTAAGGCAGAAGATCTACTTGACTGCAATTAAACAAAACAGAAAACTCGTCCATAGAAGTGGAAAATTGCTTTTTTAATTAAAATAAACACTGATTCCTCACATTCAAGGAGCTACCCAGGTAGCACATAATATTGTCTAATATCATAATATTCGCGAAAGTAATATTGTACAATATTTTTCCCAATATTGAAACAGTGTAAAACGTAACACTTTTTCAATATTGTACAATGTTTTTTTCATAATATTGGATAATGTTATATAATACTGTATAATATTATATCATATTAAATAACACTGTGCTATACTGAATAATATTATATAATATTGAACAATATAAAAATATACTAATTATTTTAAAAATACATTTTAGAAGCATGGAAAAATATTAATCACTTAATTTCTAAATGCTGAATTTATGGGTAACACTTTTTGATTTGTTGAACACCTCTACTTACAGGGAGCTTTGAACCCGGGACTTTTGCTTACCAAACCGGACCATTGGACCACGGAGACTTGCAGCAGAAAGTGTAAATGATGATAGTAAAATATAGTTACAGAGTTCGGATCTCTACAAAATTTCAAGTTCTTTCACAACTAATCTGAATAGTTTTATTAATTAAATTATCTTTTATCGTTACAATTTCGAGTTCAAAATGAAATTAGAAGTCAAAGAAGAAGCAATTTTAGGTCTTATATCTAAGTTTGCTAATTATTAAAAAATTAAGGCAATAAGGTTTAAAAGTAATTATAATAATATCTTTGAAAGGTTTTAAAATAATTTTGAAATTTATTTATTCCTCTTTCAATGTATTACGAGACGTCTTTAACATTTATAATTACAGTATTGGTTGAAAATCAAATACAGGATTCGTAACAATAAATCACGTGTATATTTTTACGATGAGAATAACACTCCATTTTTTTCACTGAACAATAGATAATCCATATGTGAGAGCTGCTTTATGGTTAACTTCATTAGATGAATCCGGCCCGCCTTTTATATACAGTAAAACAAAATGATTGTGTAAACATTATTATTCAAATGAACATTTTGTAAAATATTTTTTGGACATATGATTCAACGTTGATTATTATTCAACGTTACGGTATCATCATGCTACCATCTGTCGACGGTAAGAATAACTTCATCTTAAAATATTGAACAATGCTGATAAATGTAGAAATCAAAATATTGTATGCATTATATTGCATAGTACGATATAATATTCAGCATCTTAAAGAATAATTGTTCCAGTGGTGTTTTTGAAAAAAAACCTCCAATCGAGTGATATCCTGAGTTAAAATGAAGATTTTTATAAATAAACATTGTTTTTATATTATTTGTGAAAATTTAGTATCTCGGAAATACTGATACATACAATACAATACTTTATTACGGTATTCGGTGTTCATAATATTGTATAACATTTTGCAAATATTATATAATATTTCCGTGCTACTGGGGTAGAGAAGCTATTAGGTTCCTGTTCCCGCTGCTAGAAAAGCCGTAGGATGTTTTTTAAAATAAAAAAATTTTGTCCGGTGCCCATTTCAGATGCGACTTCGGTGACAAAATGAAGGTTCTACATAGGGTTTCTGATTTCCTGCCCTTTTCTCCTTCCCGGGAATTTCCGGCAAATCCCGGCAACATAACAGTCATTCCTGGGCTTCCCGGGGATGCATTAAAATTTGAAAAATATAAAAATTAGTTTTTTTAAAATTGATGCCAATAATAATTAAGCTAAATAAAGATATTCATAAATTCCAAAATTTATACTCCTTTATACATTGAGCTACAAATAAAATGTATTAACTATTCATTTTAAAAGTATGATTTAAGAAAACATAAGCAATCTGTGCTTTTATCACTCAGCCTATTTCTTAGTTTTGTCATACACAACACGGCAGCACATAGGCGGCTCGTCCGGGGGGGGCAACTGCCCCCTCACTTGCAAAAGTAAAGGGGCCTTGCCCCCTCACTTTCCAAAGTTCAAAATTAAGGATCCATCGAAAAATGGATCCCAAGCTGAAGCTTTGCTGAATAATATCGAAAGTTTCCAATTCATTTTTTGTCTACTTCTGATCCAAAGAGTTTTGGAAGCTACAGATACGCTTTCAAAAGCTTTGCAATCAAAATCGCTAATTTTTTTTAACAGGTAAAGAACTGGTTAATGCGACAAAAGAATGTTTGCATGAATTCCGAAGTGAAGATTTTTTTGAAAAGTTGTGGATATATGTTAACGATATTTGTGAAGCAAAATCGTTAACTTCTCCAAAACTTCCACGCTCTAGAAAGGTGTCTTCTGAAATAGTCGGCAGTTCCTTCAGCATGTCACAAAGTGTTAAATCGTTCTATTAAACGTAAATTGCTTTTCCAGTTATAGATGCTACTTTAAACACAATAGATGAAAGGTTCAAAGAAAATGAGCTGGATATTTTTCGATCTCTAAAAGATGTAACATGTTCCAATCCATCAAAGATCATAAAAATTGCATCAGTTCAAAAAGTCTCTGAAACATATGATCTTGATATGGAAAAAAATAAAGGGGGAGATACAAATTTTTCAGAAAATGTACAAAGAATACATCGACTCTTTGCCAGAAATATCCACGAAGATAACAGAACTGAGGAAAAGATGCAATTTTCTTGTTGAAAAGGAACTCTGTGATATACATATTTCCATACTTGACAAAACTAATCCAAATTCTCCTTGTGATGCCTGTCTCAACTGCATCATGTGCGAAAAGTTTTTCATGCTTAAGATATTTAAAATCATACCTTAGAAATAGTATGTGTCAAGAGAGGCTTTCTGCACTTGCTGTTTTGAAGATCGAATATACTGTAGATATTGACTTTACTAAGGTAATAGAACAATTTTCGAAAAACAAAAATAGCAGGCTGTCTTTCTTCTAATTTATAATACGGATGTATATTGTATAACATAATATCAAATAAATAAATTTATAACTGACCTGCTTTCTCTGTGTTTGGGAGTAAGCCGTTTTGTGACGACATCATTGATCGATTCACGAGTTTAAAGAAAGAAGAATTGACTTAATAGGTAAGCGTTTTATATTTTTCTCATGTTATTATTTCATGAGAATTGAAATGGAACTTTGAATTGGAAGGAGAGACTCTACGGTGGCCATCCGTTCCGATTTTTGAGGTCGTGTCCCGAATTTTTTTAGAAAAGGTCATTTAATCAATAATGACGTTAAAATCCAATAATATAGTCCATTTTACAAAAAAAATCAGCTTTAGGGGCGCCCCACCCACACACTCGCATCTCTTTTGACCCCCCACTTTTTTGGTGCACCAGCCGCCTATGCGGCAGCAGAAAATGCCCTCTCATCTTCAGCTGATTGAGGAATTGTTATAAAATCCTCACCCAGTTTTATAATATTTTATGATCGAATTTCTATTGACTCAAATATCTACAATTCTTGCTTTACTATCTTGATCAAGCCAGAACTCTCGCTAGTTGAACAATGTAGGACCATTATCTTTATCACTTTTACTAAATTTTAGGTACAACGTTAAACAGTGGCGGCAAGTCGGAGGGGGGGGAGTCGCCCCACTTTCGGAGGAAAACTTAAATATTTATTTAATTTTAGCTGGTTAAAACTAGGAATTTAAAAAAAGCAATAGCGTCCGGGAATGTTTGCTAATTTTGTAGCTAAATTTTCAAAATTTTGTTTCTTACCACCTATATACTCCCGTACATTTTGTGGTGCAGTATAGCCAAAGCTGGCTCTTTCGCCAGGAAATCCAAACAATCAATCAATCAACCCGTAAATTTTGTTATCTATAAATTTTTTGCCCCTCCACTTCCCAGATAGCATGTACACTTTCAGCAAGTTTGATTTTTCTTGATATTAGCTTGTCATGACAAGCTTCATGTGGCAACTTTGCAGCGAACTTCCAGCAAAGTAACAAAGCATAATCGACCAACTCACTTGCAAAACAAGTTTGCCGTGAAGATGTTATGACGAACTTCACACCACGATTACAAAACAAGTTTGCTGCAAAGATGATACCACACTTACAAATAATCTTTGTCTCTGTTTTAAAAAACATGTGATTTTTAATAGCATCTCCTAGACCGTCCTTCTTTTTATTAATTCAATAAATCAGTGATAATTTGTAAAAAAACTAATTTTTTTATAAAAAAAAATTGAAACATTTTCCATCTTTTTACTAAATATAGAACTCGTACTTCAAAGAAAACTATGTCGCCTTTTTCTTAATGTTGAAATTTTAACGTTTATAAACAAAATTAAACCTAAAAAACAGTCAATGTTTGTTGAAAAATAATAACTTACATTTTGTCCCATTTTTAAAAGGAATTACTTTTGAACTCTAATCTCATAATTTATTCTACTAGCAAAACGTAGATATTAGCGCAATCTATCTTTCCCTCTCAGAGTCTAGCTGGCTGAATGGTTAGGACGGCAGGTTTCGGAAGCGAGATGACGCGGGTTCGAATCCGAGGTTGTGTTCGTACTCTGCTTTTGCTATAGGGGTCTATTATGGTACCCCCGGTTGGGGTGGGTTCCGTTGTTAACGGGCGGAACCCCCCCCAACCGGGGGTACCAGAATAGACCCCATAGTTTGCAATGAGTTTGACGCGTGGTGACTAACTCGTTTGCGTAAACTTGTTTCAAGCTTGCCCTTTTGTCGTGTCAAATTTGTTGCAAGCTTGCAGAGCAAGATTGCTGCAAATTAAAACTGATATCTGGGTTTTATGTCCCTTTTTAATCTGAGCCTTTTGTGAATACGGAGATGGCAGCCTTTGCAACTAAAAATCCCCAAACCTCCTCAAATCAATCAATCATGTCCCAATCGCCGCAACTGACATTAAAGATTTCTCTTCCAAAGTTTCCATGCTCTCTTTTTTTAAATTTTAACCAAAAAACTCCCACTCTTCAGCGACTAAAACTAACCGAGTTATGGAGCTTTGAATTTCATGATTTTTACCATGATTTTTACCGGCCTCCTCGAGCAACTGCTGCGAATTGATTGGTGAATCGTCTACAAGACGGCTATTGAAATGGCGTAAAGTGGTCTAAGTGAGCGATATTCAAAGCTCCATAACTCGGTCAGTTTTAGTCGCAAAAGAGTGGGACTTTTTTTGGTTAAAATGTTAGACTGTCAAAAATATTTTACTAAATATGATTGATAGGACTGGGTAACTTTTTCAGGAATATAATTATTCACTCAAAAAATATATAATTCTTCCCTTCCTTTAAAGCATTTTTCCAATTGGAACTATATGTCTATCTCTAACGGTTTAGAAATTAGCTATTGGACCATGATAAGTGTTATTGTACTTCGTTCAGTTACGTATTGCTATGTAAACTTTTGCAATAAATGACTTTTTAATATGGAAGAACAAAGCAATTTGTTTAAATTATTAATTGAAATTTCATTATATTAATTTAGAATAAATAAACTGTGAATACTGCATTAAATTCATAAACAATTTTAGTTTGTTTTAACTAAAATAACAATCTAGCTGAATTTAAGTTTCTGCTGTTGCTATATATTATAAAAAGTAAAACTTTTGCGTTTTGAACAAATTTATTAGCATTATGGGTTTTGATTAATATAAATACATTCTACATATAAGAAACAAAAGAAAAAATTTAGGATAAGTCAATACATGTAATCGAAAAGAAGCAATTTTTCAAAGTCACAAATTTCCTTAAATAAGATAAATGGAAATGAACAGTAAAATAATTGATCACTTAACTTTTAATCACAATATTTTAGAATTTCGCTGCCTATATGAAAGTGTACTGAAATTTGGTTACTTAATCTAATTTATCAACATTTAATTAAATTTTTTAATCTAATTTTCTTCTTCTAACTTTTCTAAAAACTGTAAGCAACACTTATATTAAAGTTATTAAAAATTTATATTAAATGCAAATTTTAAAATACAAATACATTATCTGTACAATTGCCAACAACAATAATTAAATATGTTTTAAGTAACACTAAATGCATTTTAATATTCACTATACCATTAGTAAACTGAATGAAAGACATTAAAATACTTCCCAAGGAACAAATGGACTATATGCACCGTTTGGGTTCGAGGAGTATAAAAAACAGCTGACAGAATAAACAAAACGATCGGCCTATAAGCGACTCAGAAATAAAGCAGTTCTGAGTCAGCTGTTTAAGACATGACCAATGGCTGCCTCCGGCGAGTCACGTGTCGGGTATGTGACGTCACATGCATAAAGGTCCATTGAGCACAGCCATACTGCAAGAAAAGCACTGTTTATAACTTCTTATTAAAATGAAAACCTTCTATTTAACAAAATTACTATACAATCATTCAGGGTTACATTTGCAAATCAATATAAGATAAATGTACATGAAATTTAAATCTGTTTTAATAAAAAATCGAATTAGTTTATTGTAATTTTATTAAAAAGAGACGCTCAAAGATCTACATTTTCATGCTCAACAAAGTTATACTTTCATCTCACATGAATTATTACATACCAATAAGAAATAAGAATAATAAAATTTAATTTTGTGTTTAATGATCAAATTTACATTAAGTTATTATCAATTTATTAACTAAGATAATCGCCACATAAAGGCCTGATTACGCAGCTTCTCCCTGAGACGATACTAAATGCAAATGCATGGCAAGTATTAGAAAAATGCTCCTACATTCTGCGAATAAAAAGAATCCTCCATCTGTTGGCGAAAACGCTTTAGAAATTAACCATACGCACGTTCCTTTTACCACGCCGGAATAAAATCTCGTCCTCCGTACTCAGCTATACTCTCCCCACAATCTACTCTAATGCTTTCTACCGTGGAACAAGATGTGTCCTTTCGGATAACAGTCTCACACGTATAGCTGTTTGAGTGTTTTTAATGCAATAACGCACGTGCAGGAACCCATCAGAAGTGAAATACTGATTGAGATTGTGATGAGATGGAGGATTTTTAGCAACAAGTATCATTATCCCCATGCCAAGGATGCACAAAAATGTCAAAAAGACTTCAAGATTGTAAAGAATCCTAAGATGTTCGTTTATTAGAAACAGACTTTAATGAAGAACACAAATGAAAATCAAATAGTAGTCTATTCTGGTCTCTCGAGTTGCGTTGGTTCCGTGTTCAAGCACGTGAAACTCCAACCCAACCGAACAAATATCGCTAAGCGTTGACGATGTTTGACCTAATGATTTGAGTATTTGGAGACAGAACAAAATAATGTGTTCAATGCTATTTTCACGATTGCAAAATTTTAAACTTGGAATTATTGTGTACAAGGGGTCTATTCTGACCCCAAATCTCTGCAAACAGAGCCGGGTAAATTCATCCAGGGATAAAGTAGGAATGCTAATCCACGATTTTTATATCAAATATTTTTTATTATATTTTAACTATCTATTCCAAATAACTGTTATTCAATCAAATCTTTTAATTTCCAAAAGTCTTATTAATAAAAGCAAAGTGTTCTACAAAAATTCCAATCTAAAAAAACTGTTATTATTATACTTCTACTTATTGTTAGTATACTTATTAAGTTTTAATGTTTATTCTTGTATTGCTAAAAAGATGGCAAGCGGTACAAATTATTGTAGAAAGGATGTTAGAACTTCGAGTTCGCGGTCTATGGACCCAGGGTTGGGGAGACGTCACTTTTCCTACGATAACATGGTAAAGAGACGCTCTACCCAACAACTTTACAAGACGCAAACTAATTCCAATCAATCACAGAAGTCAACCTCAACGTCACAGTGTTCGGTAGCCACAGGTATGGATCTTTACTGCCAGTGGCAGACTGGGTCTGAAATAATGGTTGCCAGGAGTCAGGTGAAGCTGCCTACACATATGCTACAATCATATTGATTATATATATATATATATATATATATATATATATATATATATATACTTATATATATATATTACTTTTATTTAATTTCATATTTAATTTTTCTTTATTTATATTATATTTCATAAACTTTCATATATATATATATATATATATATATCAATGTCATGAAAGTCAAAATGTTGAAATAAAATGGAGAGACTGTCAGTAAATTCGGTATTGCAGCATTTTGCGCATTACTGTTGCGTTTGTGTTATATATTTCTTACTTATTTTATCTTCCCCTTTTATATATATTCCACTTTTGTTTATTTTCTCTTTTAGAACTCTCGGCTTTTTTTTCTTAACACCAGATTTTTATCTTGACATTTTGTTTTTTGTATATTTTATGTTGTATATGTTGCTTTACAATTTGCTATATTTTGTATCTTATTTGTTATATATATGTAATAATCTCATAATTTTTTATTTCAAATTTTGATTATATTTTAAAGTCTTAATGTATTCCAAATCACTTTCTAACTCAGTTTCGTCTATTTCCTCGCCTGGGTATATTAAATCCCTCTCGTTTTGACATATTATTGATAAAAAAGAATATTCTAATTTGCTCACGTGCGCAACATAACAGTGCGAATCAGATTCTATTGTCGCCATGAATATTTCTCACTTACGTAATATAGTAAAATAGCTATTATTCCTTCACTTTGATCATATATGTCTATCGTGGTAAACGTCCACCTGAGAAAAAAGCAGGGATATTCTGTTCACACTTGGCTTAAAACTTAAACGAGTTCGTACATTTCCTGTTTCACTGAATCCTCTGATAAATAAAATGGAAATTTAGAATTTAACACTCGGCCTGCTGTTTTTGTTTTAACGACAGAACAATTTCGAATACATTTTATAGAGTCGATCAGATGGTCCCATACGGAAAAAATTCTTAAGATCAAAAAATTAAAAACGAAACAACGTAATGTGGAGTGATTCGAAATAACAAAAAAATGGTGACCAAAATAGCTGTAAATTTTATCGGAACCTCTAATAGATGCCTCCGAAAATTCAACACTATTGCTTGGTACTTTTCCCTACAGAAATCCAGATGCCACACATAGCAAATTCCTGTCAATGTAAGTCAAATCACTCCTCCACATCTTTGTGTATACAAAGTGATTGTTAGCTGGATCATCGATTCTCTACCTAGACGAATATGCCACGTATCGCCTGTCCCATATAGTTACTGAAGCCTGGGCATCTTCAGTATTGCAAGTGTTCGATGGCCAGCGTTCTGAAAAAAAGTGTTAAGTGCTTCAGTTCCTTATTCGTTTTATGCTCTGCTTCGGTTTTCTTCATAAAAAAAAAAAAAGTAATTCACTGATGACAAAATATCAAAGGAAAGTTTGTGTACAAGGCATTTTCCATATGGAAAAATTTTTCGTAATAAGTGATAAAACATAATGAACTAATTTCCGCAAGACTGTATAATGTTTCGTTTACAGGTTTCAAAAATTGCAGCTGATTCAAATAAAATCTAGAAATATATTCTTAAAATGAACGACGTGGTGCCCAAAAATATATAACTTTTAATCAGCATTGTTTAATTATTTGTTTTCATTATTAATTGATTTTATTTTTGAAAATATTTATTTGTGTTTGATTATTGTGTTTATATTTTGTGATTGATGAAAGTCATTTAAGAAAAAGATTTAAAGTCAGTTTGATTTAAATTAATTTTGCAGTATTATAAATTCTTGAAATTTTTGTATTCATGTTGAATATAAGATATTTACAAAGAATATTAATTTTAAAGTTTGGTTTTATTATGTTTTTTTATATGTTTCATTTGATATAATAATTTTTTGACATGCTAATAAAAGTGAAATTATTCTCACGTTTTGGTTTCGAAATTTATTTTGTCTGAGTATCAATGATATAATAAATGTTGAGGCTATAAGGTTTTATTGAAAACAGCAAATGTAGTATTGTAAAAAAATTGAGAATATTACTTAACTAAAGTTGAATATAATATTTTACTAAGAATGTTTATTATTTTTAGAAAATGGCTTTAAATGATTTATAAATCAAAATGTTGAAATGCTAAAAGTTCTAAAATTCCCATAAATTTTTTTCATTCATAAATTAATTTTTTTAAAATCAGGTTTAGATGTGTTGTAAGAGTATGGCAAATAATTTATATCATGCATTTAGAAATAAAATAAATAAAACAAATTTAACTGTACTCAGAAATTAAATAATACAAAAAAATATATTAACCAACTCCCTCCAATCTGAGGGCCTCTGGAGATCGGTTATTCCTCCAGACACTATAACAGTTTGATAGTTAGTTGTGTTAATAATAACATAAAGAGCTTTCTCGGAGATTTTGCGTGTGGATTAGCACAGAGTTTGACCATCAAACCAAAAGTGCTCAACTCTGCGGGCTATAATGTCCCCATCTTATCTTACTTCTAAACAGAAAATTCTTCACTTTATAATAAATTAAGTCATAATTTAATTGCCATACTACCAGATGACACTTAAGAGCATTTAAATTTCTGAAAAAAAATTAAGAACATTTAAATTACCTGATTTCTAAAAGAAAAAAATTGAAACAATGTATATTTAGAATTATATATCAATGTTTTTATTTGTTTACATTTAGAGTTTTACAGGTATCAAATTTTACAGGAAGTATAGGTTTACATTTGTTCATATTAATGTTGTTATAAGATTACATTTGAAATTATTTTCATGTTTATGATAAAGTGAAGGGAAAATTTTATAAGAATTCTATTTAAATTTTAATTTCTTTTGGGCAACCTATAGATACGTGTGTCAGATCCCACACACGCGTCTTGCGGAGGAAGTGTAATAATTCACTTAATTTTATTTCAAATTTTAATATTTATATTTTTAAAGTCTTAATGTATTCCAAAATCACTTTTCTTCAACTCAGTTTCGTCTATTTCCCGCTCTGGAGGTATATTAAATCTCTCGTTTTGACATATTTATTGATAAAAGAATATTCTAATTGCTTCCACGCGCCACATAAATGCGAAAATGCGACTTATTGTCCCATAATTTCCCCTGGCTCGTAATATACAAAAATAGCTATTATTCCCTTCACTTTG